>OFHS01005780.1:0-11156 GCA_900245855.1 Calvadosia cruxmelitensis | reverse complement strand
TTCAACCCTGCTTGGTATGTAATCACTAATCAGTGATGTAATGTAAATATGCTAATTCAATATGTGTGTATGTAATGTTATAACTTATTGTCCATTTCTTTCTGTAGTCAATGATGCAGGCACGCTGCCTCAATAAAATGCGAACGAGCTGACAAGTCGGTGATATTCAACACTGCTTGGTATGTAATCACTAATCAGTGATGTAATGTAAATACGCTAATTCAATATGTGTGTATGTAATGTAATAACTTATTGTCCATTTCTTTCTGTAGTCAACGATGCAGGTACGCTGCTTCAGGAGAAGGCGGGAGCTGAATCGAAACACCTCATCCAATGCTTCCAAGAAGAATCATTTGAACCATTCCAGGAGACCACTTTCCAGTGTTTCTGTGATATCTGGAAGTTCCATGTTGGGGATGTTGCACCCAATCTTTAATTCAAATAATAACTTGATTTGGTGCTATGTTATGCTCTATATAATTATTTTTTTCGGTAAAGGAATGGATATCAAAGCAATTCGCCTAGAATATGTGATTTCTTTCTTGGTTGACTGTCTGATCCATTTGAAGATACACCTCGGCGGTATTAGATAGCATATACGAGAACAGCAAATTGAGCGATAACTTCCAGTATTGAAACAAGAATTGGAGTTTCTCATCCTAAATGAAAGTTTTTGGAATCCTTGAGAAAACTCTAACCGTCAACCTAATTGTTACTTATCAATTTTCAACTGTCTCATTACGGAAGTAGCCCAGAAGATTTTGTTTAAGATGTGTTTCAATGATTTCAGGCAAAGTTATCCACCTTTCAAAAACAATGTCGGAATTTCCTGTAAACTAGCCACTTCAAAAATAATATTGTCAGCATTTCTTTCCGTAGTTGATGAAGCAGGCACGCTGCCTAGATATTGAAGGATTGAAGCCAACCTTATAATCTCGGAGAGGATTCACATACAACACAAAAAATATAATCTCGGAGAGGATTCTCTGTCAATGTAGAAAGGGATAAGTTATTCATACAACCAATGCACACTGGGTGCAGCCATTGGATAACAGTCGTTAGACTTCCAACGTTGGACGAGATCTGTGTCTTAGACAGCATGATATCTTCACCTATGTCTTGGACAATGAAAGGCATTCGCAGGCAAAGCGCTGGTCAAAGGTCCTTTCGATAATCATTCCGGACGTCCAACAGCAAACCAATGCTGTCGACTGTGGAGCGCTTATACTCGCTCATGCTGCTGCAATATGCAATGGCTGGACAATTGAAAAAAAATTGTGTTCAAAGCACAGCACATGAGGAAACATCTCATTAAATACTTCAAAGAAGAGTCACTTGAATCGTTTCCAGTGCCCACATTCCAGTGCTTCTCCCATATTTGGAAGCTTAAGCCCTGGCCAAATGACCCAAGATTTTGGGCCAACATTTGTTGGATGGCCAATATTGGGTCATTTGGCCACCTTGTTGGCCGAATGTTGGCTCGACTTTGACGGTCCTCAAAATTTTGAGCCAACAACGAGGTGCTGGCTCAGAATGTTGGGTCATTTGGCCGGGCCGGCCAATATTTTGAGCCAGCATTTGACCTTCGAAACAATAGGTGCTCTGTGATTGGACAACCTCGTCTGATGTCGTCATGGAGAATCTTCCGCGAAAAACAATTTTCTACACTGCAGAAATCAGTTTGTCATTAATTGTGTTGGAAATTTGGCAAAGTAATCGAATCATAACATGGAAGCGCATAACTACACAGACGAAGAACTTTCTGATGTCGCTGGACTGTCAGAATCAGAAGACGAAGATGAAGTTGTGCGGTTGGAGGCGGTACTGCGTAACTTGAAAACCAAGAAGCGCTGCCGAGGGTCTTCAGAATATTCCAAGGAAGGAATCTCGGCGGAAAAAAATCAGAAACGTCAACTTGGCTGAAACTGGGGCAGTCATACTTGCCAAAAAGACACACTCTTTGAAGAAGAGTAGTAAAAATGTTGGACCCAATGTTGGGTCATTTGGCCGGCCACGCGCAACACCATCCAACAATGTTGCAAAATGTTGGCTCATTTGACCAGGGCTTTAGAGATGTGCTTCAAGTCTTACACATGCCTTTCAAGAGATTTGTAGCTTATTCATGAAGAAACCTGAGATAGAGTCTATTGTCTGAGGTTTGCTAGCAAAATACTGCAATGTTCTTCCTTGCAGCCAGATTGATCATTAGACTATCCCTTAAAGGAATAATCATCATGCAAAGGAAGCATATGATAGTCTGTCAAACGAAGAGAAAATCGTTGACAGTGAGGCAAAGCCTCTGGTCAATAAAAACCTCATGTGAAAAAGGACAGGCTCATCATGAAACTACAGAACACAGTCACTTGCAAGTATTTTACAGATAGAGAATACGTTGCCAGTGAGGCAAATCTCTGATCGTAGTCTCTATACATGCGGCATAAGTGTCATGAAATCGCTAAGTTATTGCTATCCGCTGAGATTAGTGACGAGCTCGCAAAGTGCGACGAACGGTTTTTCCACGTAGTAAGCTTTCTTGTGGAAACGACATGGGTTCTGTTTCTCCATCCCTTTCACACCTTTCATTTGACAACCATTTTTGATTGATTGCGCAATAATTCTCGAACTTCAAGGCATCATAAAGGTATTAAATCTTGCTCAAATTGAAAAATTCTTTTTGCAGAAGGTATGTTCTAGATCATATCTATCGGTTTACCAAATAAAAAATTATCCGTCATAGGCACTTTAAGCAGACACCCGTCGTAAGCGGACACCTCTTCTGGCTAACGCGGACAGCGGACACCTTGTCCGTTTCCCTTGAATCTGTTAAATCTTTGTTGTTCAATTTCAAAATCCTTTTACATGTGATGTTTTTAGCCTACTTGCTGACCAATCAGAGCAATTGCAGAAATCCTAGTGAGACGACAACAACGACACTGCTATTAGTGTCGCTCTTGAAGCGTGTCATGTCATTGTCAATTAACGCCCACAAAAGCACAACAGAAATTTCACACAAGGATGTTTATTAATTCACTGCATTTCCCTTCACTCTCGTGGAGTGTTATTGCTCAACTCTTGTCGAGTCATTGTCTTCCTATTGTCTTTCTCGCAAAGCAGCCTAGTCCGTGCAAGATAGATGATGTGAGCTGGTGAAGAAGAAAAAAACGCTCCACTTTCCCCTCTCATAGCATAGACGTCACGTTTCCATGGTAACCGTGAGTCAAAAAGGAAGCAAGAGCGCCACGAAAGGTGTGGTGTCGCAAAAGTGTAACTCGAAGCAGAAGTTGCATTAAATTTTTAAATTTTTCTGAACACATACTGCAAATCAATATTAATGATACCAGAAGTGCCGACAAGGCTAACTGAAAGCCGCCCTCTACTTCTCAAATGTTACCATCTGAACATCAACAAAAAATAACAGAATATCGCTCACCAGATGGAACTCAACATATGAAATGCTGGAAAGATTGTTGGTTCTGCGCAGGAAGGTCACAGCAGTTCACTCGAACCGTAAGCTAACCAAACTTCAAGATGCTCGTATGTTGGATCTTTCCACAGAGTCACGGCAGTTCGCAGAACAAATTGTTCTATTGCTTTGCAAAGTTGAATTGGTGACAGCTCTAATCAATTCACTATTGCATGCAACATTTAGTGTGGTCTTTCGAGCAATTGCAGGGCTGGAAAAGACAACTCAAAGCAGCAAGCTTGTAGGACGATCCGGTTGATCAACCATTGATGCAGGCTGCTGTGGCACCAGCTGGAGAGAGATTTTGCAATGCTCTTCTTTACCCATTGAAGCGCCATTAAATCTCCAAGATTTGGACATGACCGGAAAGGACAAGCATTGCACTGAAGAACCGGCTTTCCAACTGTTGGAATCACTGGTGGGTCCGTCCTTCTGTAAATTTGAATTTCTAATGCCTTCAGAGATATCCGCGCTGGTTGAATTCACCGTGAACATGACTTTCAATTCGTTCCAAGAGGAAAAGGAGTCTCCGACTGAGAAAAAACCCTAATGACTACACAAAACCCAGTCTCTTACAGGAAATCCAAATCTGAGTTGGCAATGGGAGAATTGCTAGGGGCAGCACAGTCATACCCTGCTGCCTCCCACCCGTCGACGTCACTATCTGCAGTATCTGCAAACAATTAAGTCAACAAGCTAATTGTTGAAGCCCCAATGGCAATTATGAATGATCAACTACAACAGCGGCATGACAACAGCCGTCGATTCCCATTCACAACAGCCCTGGCCCACAGAACAGCATCTGATCTACCTTTGTCTGTGCCCATTGAATAAATTTTAGTAAGGCCGGCAACATCGTCTGCAAAATACTTTTTTTTATGACCAACTATAATTTTTATTATGTCCATTCGACCTTAGACAGCTTAAGGCAAGAGCAAAGATTTCACAAGCTAATGTGCATGAAGCCTAGTATGCGGAACCTGACGTTTTGGAAATACAGACAATACATACATGATGTCATTTGTCAAAATCTATGCGACGAAGACAGCTACACAATTCCATGACGACTATTGATTCGATATCCCTCTCCATTTCCCTTCAAGCCCTCACATTTGCAGATTTTGCAACATCGATAAGCAACACCGTTCCATGCATGCTCAATTCAAGCAATTTGAGTGAGAATCTGCAGCTGTTGGGCTGAGGGTCAACTCCTTAAAGAATGAAATGATGAAAGGTGGTGCATCATCTTCTAATGCTATATCAGTCAGTGACAGTATACTATCAATCAGACCACTGACTTCAAATACCTTGGCAATAACACTGCCAAATGCACCACCACTTCCAGGAATCGCTACCGAACCACGTCATTTGTGGTGAACCAACTTGACGCAGTACAGCAATCATCCACTAGCATAGACGTCAAGTCTCAGCTCTTTGGCCACTATGCTGCTGTACAACGGTGGAATGTACACTAACAAGTTCTTTGGAAAACTAGATTGATGCTAGTCATTCGAGCCTCACTGTGCAAGGCCTTCGGAGTCCACTGCTATGATATCAACACAGTCACTGATCTATAAAGCCGAACTAAGCTAAGTGCAGCAACAGATCGCTTGAGACGGTCTAGGGTGGCTCTTTGAATAAACCGTGCCAAGACCAACTATCATGCTGCCGCTTGTACTCGGCGACTACCATATCTATTCTACTAAACCACACGGACACCGGCAACTTTGGTTTACCTACAACAACACAAATACGAGATGATTTGCGCCGGATGGATCTCACCCAGCAAGAAGTAATGGCCATGGTTCAACACCAAGACAAGTGACAAGCAGTAAAAACTTAATTAATTATTATCTAGGCCACTTTTTTGATGACATACACCATTGTCAGCATGTAATTCACATGCTGTGGAATTGTTGGGGATTCATTCAGAGTTGTTATCTTTGCTTACAGTGCTTCAATGTAAAACCTTTTTTATTTGATTTTATTGTGTCTCACAAAATGAATCTGTAAAAAGAAAGGACTGATAATCTAAATTTCTTGAAAAAAATACGTTTCGAAATCTCTTTGCAGAAAACAGGGAAAGCAGCAAGGGGTCCGACACAGTTGCTATAGCCAGACATGAGTCCAACATGATGTGGGAAAAGTTAAACTTGCCGTCAAAACACCGACGAGCTTTGCACCAACAACGGCTCACATCACGAAACTGAGAGGAGTCTTGTATCACATGACCTTGTCGTCGTCACAAGGTGTTAAAATTCTGCAACATTTGGCCAGATTATGACCGAGTTTTGTCTCTATCCCGCCGGATCAATAGGTCAGTAGATACGAAAACGTTTGATTAGCTTATTGATTTATGTTATATGAATGTAAATTATAGGTCTCCCGAACAAACAAGCACAGTGCTTATGGGATGACCTCGATCATGTGTTTTCTTTTTAGTATCAAATCTGTATCTCTGTATGTTTCTGGACATGATCAAATATATCTATCTATCTATCTATCTATTTTGGCGTATACATTGTCAATCAAGTCAATAGGTGCTAAAGAGAGGGCACGGTGAGCACCCTGATTTGTTTCATCAATGTGACTACCATCAGCTATAACACACAGATTCGTAACAAAGTAAAGTACACAAAATCATAACTCAAAATCATTCCAAAACTGGTTATGAAGTCTGAAAAGGAGATTGCTCTGACAATTCAAATATTACGTAAACGTGTTAAATAATGCTGGAAAGGAAGCACTTAACCCCTGTCTTGCTCGTAAAACTATTTAAATGAAGACTTGAAGTTGCTTCACCAATTGCTGATTGGTTGCTTGCTAAGGACTAACTATCTGATTGGTTGTGTGTTGCTACTTTTGACTTGCTTTGAAAAGTGTATAAATGTCAATAGCAGGACAAGGGTTAACACGCTGCTATCCATAAGCTATTGCTTGAGCATAAGAACAACTAACCTCATTTAGCAATTTCCCACTGCCATGACCAAGCAGCTCATGTAATCCGACTTGGACCTCGAAGGACACAGATTTTAATTTGCAGAAGAGAGTCTAAATTTAAACAAAATGAAATAATTAGGTTAATCTGTTAATTAAACATAACAATAAACACTTTTCAGTGGTCACGTCTACATAATAATGAATATCAATCAACACCCTTTTTAAGATGTCTGCGTTTTCTCGTTAGCACAATATTAGAATTACAGTCAAACCTATTAGCGGCCACTTCTATAAAGCAGCCACCTGTATATAAAGGCTACTCTTCAAAAACTCCAAACATGACACTAAGAGGTGACCATTATAGACAGGTTTCACTGGATAGCAAAAGTGTGACCAAGGCATAAACGTGCGATCTTGATGAACATTGAAAGTTGTATTCCTATTTATAGCAAGTTGTAGTGGCTGACGCGTGGTCAGTGTGAATTTGATGTCGTCATTGTGTAGTCACATGATTGTAAGAATATGTAGCTGTGTCATCCTGTAATCATGCTCTTTGCCGTCTGTACTTCGTCGTGTTAACAACTCTGTCTTTCCTCTTATCTACGCTGTGTCTCGCGACATAGAGCTCTGGCACCAATGACCGTATATACTCCTTGGAACTCTGCCATCTCTCCCTGTCGTGGGACCAGCAGCTTCTCTTTCAATTATATATATTATATAGGATGCGAAAAGCCTCGTCTCTTCATCCTCTACAAAGTCTCACGAAAACATTGCAAGAAATAATCAAACAAAACAAGCAGCTTCCGTGCACTGTTAAAATTGAGTTTGATATGAAATGACATTGTGAGCTGCCTTACCGCATCTTCTTCGTAAAGGAACGTCACTGCTCTGTCAGGACTATATGACTTCAAGACGTTACCAAGGGAGACGTTCTTGAACCCTTCATTTTGACGAATATCGTCATCTACAATGTCATCAATACAGCACAGTACTAGCACAAACAGAAATGCAGTTAAACTAGGTTAGTGGAGCTATCTCATTGGAAAATATCCCACTATCTCTTACAATGTAACTGGTTGATTTCCACATTCCATACTGGTTTGCTAATTTTTCTTACTTACTGCCCCATCTAGCCAAATATCCTGTCTTTTAGTTTCACTAGCAGCAGGATATCAACCGTGTTTGACTATGATTATGATACTGCTACATGTGCAAAACATTCGCTAGCATTCTAAGAATTAAACTCACAGTTTGGAATGTTGATTCCAGCTGGAATGCCACTACCGCCAAACGTGAGGACGTCAAGAGAAGTAAAATCTGGCTTCAGAAAGTGATCTTTCTCAAAGTCTTTTCCCCATGGCAACAGCTGTAGAAGATCTTCAGCATTCTCAACAAGTGCTGAGAACTTGGCACTCATCGCCTTGTTTACCATGGCAACGAATCCTTTGTGTCAAAAAAGAGAAGAAATTGGTGTGTCACTACAGAAAATTAAAAATTGCTAAGCTTGTCACACTCTAAAAGCGTCACATATTCAACGCGTTCTTAAAACGTGGCTTCTGTGTATGTGTATTCAATTTTAAATTGAGGCAAGAATAAACGCGTCAAGAAATCTTTCGAGAAGAAAACTACATGGAATACTAATACTAATATAGAAATTGCTTGGACAGCCACGTTACTGTATTAGTGGTCTATGCATATAATTATAATCGATTTATACTGTAACTTCAAAGTAACCGTAACTAATTACTTCTTTAGGAAAAGGTACTACTGTGAAACCTGTCTATAACGGTCACCTCTGGGACCAGAGAAAAATGACCGTTATAAACAGGTTGTCTTTCTGTCCAGGTTGATTTCTATAGAAAGTATTATTTTGGGGTTGTGAAGAGTGGCCTTTATACACAGGTGGCTGCTCTATAGAGGTGGCCGTTAATACAGGTTTGACTATATCTCACATTGATCTTTATAACTTGCTGCATGTTTTTTCGTCATACAAAGCTTTGCAGCATATGCAACAATCAGTAATCAACAATTGAACACAGATAGCCTCTGGCAAGCCAAAATACCATCCAACTACAGTAGCAAAATATATAAGGGTCAACTTGCATTGCCTGCCTGTTCAATAGCGATGCTGTTTGACTGAATCTGGAAGTTCGACTATTTTACAGCTCGTCATTCCATTCGACTCGAAATTTCTTAATCTAATCATTAGTAAATTGTTTTTGGACATGCATTACTGAGAACGAATCAGAAAAAGACAATAGGTTATCTTGTACCTTCCATATGCCTCGGAGCTAAAGTTCCACTAATAAATTTATGAGAAAAGGAATAAGGATCTCGCAAGGCGTGAACATCAATGTTATTCAAGCATCGCAAAAAGCATTTGAATTAAAGATTTCGATCAAAATACAGAAATCTATTATTTGCAAAATCCTTGGAATCTTTTGCCAATATTAAAATTAAACACAGTTTTAGTTCAGGTTAGATTAGATTTGAATAATCTTGACTCGAACAGCATCAACACCGTTCAATGAGGTATCTATTTCACATTGTATCAGATCACATACACCGCTATAAATAATTTATAAATAAATAATTTGTCAAGAAAATGTACCTCCTTACTAATCAACTCATGTACATAGTAAAATATAATCTTTCTGATTGCAATTGTATGCCATGCCGTTTTTGAGATAGATAGATAGTCAAATATTTGCCAATTACTTTCTACAAGTGTGTACCAAACATCTATTAAAGCATACAATAGCAGCAACCTGTGCTTCATACAATGTATATAGCAGAGCAGTGTTGAAAAGTATTTACAATAAACATTTCAACTGTCTTCGTTTCAAACTTCGTTCCTAATATATTGCCACTAAGGACAATTCTTGTTAGAATGCTTAGAAATATATACATTATCTTACGTTGCCGCAGTGGAATCACTGTACCATGAAAAATAATCTAGAGAACGTACAGCCAATGCATTACTGGACCAACCTTCAAACTCTCCTCTCAAACCAAATGGATCTCGATACGATTCAATGAATCCAATGTAACTGCAATTGTAAAAGGAGCCACATTCATGATGTTGTAAGAGTGGAAACCATTAGATTAGAATTGTCTCCAAATTATGTACGTCTCGCAACAAATTCTACTTCCTCACTTGACATGAAGGTGTAAGTTAATAACACACAGTGAAACCTGTCTATAATGGTCACCTTTCTGAGACCTGGGGAAAATGACTTTTATCGACAGATGGCCTTTCTTTTCAAGTTGATTTCTATAGAAAGTGTCATTTTACGGTTAAGAATGAAGAGTGGCCTTTATATACAGATGGCTGCTCCCCTGAGGTGGCTGCTAATACAGGTTTGACTGTATACTCAAGCAAGGCTTGGTCATCCACGATTACTTTGGGGATTTTAGAATTACTTTGACCACTAAGGTTTTGCTTCTTACCAACCATATAAGTTACTAGCGCTTCTTTTAACTGCAGTGTAACACAATATACATAAGCTGGAAACTCCGGCATTAAAAATGTGATTGAAAAAAGCACTCAGGTGAAAACTGTAACAGGGTGTTGGCCAGGTGATCAGCAAACATTCTTCACAGGGTTGCTTGGATATGTCTCTTACACTGCTGCAAAAATTGATTTTAACCCACAGTCTTAGATGTGAGTCCTCAAGAAAGACATGCAAACTAACAGTCTCTCGATGTGGTATAACCAAATAAACACAAACAGGCAATAAAGAAAACAACTGTTGTAACCATCACAGTGTGGAGGAATCGTGCCTGACAATCGCTTGAAATGAAGACTGACGCCAACTCTGTCAAAATAACATTTTATCTCCCACAAATACTGATTAAACTTTACATATATGGGAGACAGCACATTTGCCTATTTTTGTTACAAACTACATAAGATCTGGAAGTGATACTAGAAAGAAACCTCTCAAGAAAAAACAACAATAATCTACAATCTACACTGCACGTACTTCTCCACAATTGGACCTTTGTCTTTAATCCAAAAGCCAGATCCCTTTTTGTGAGCATTGATAGATCCTGTTGTAAAACTGTGGATGTAATGCTTAAGCATCTCACGCTCTGTGTCGTTGGAGACATAGTCCTGCAAAAAAAATGACGTCACAAAGATATTGAAATGATTGTTTGATTAGTAAAGCATTTGTAACAAAATTACCGAAACACTTTTGCCAGAGTGCTAAAGAAAAACAGTTTTTAAGAGCACTGTAGTCTATTGCATGCAAGAAAAGATGAATAGGACAAAAGATCAACACAAGCTTCTCATTACACCAGGAAATTAACAATAAACATGACCACACTCAACATTTGTGGTCATAATTCCATCTCTAGTCAACATATTTCCTAGCAATCTTCATGCCATGACCCTCTCGATGTCATGAATTTTACATGCAGGGGCATGGTGACATTACAAAAGTGGGGCAAGAAATTCTACGGCACAATGGGATGTCATCTCGTGAGGGGGACTGGATAAGAAATCTAAGTTATTAATCATGTATATACAACATACATATATCCACGTGTTCTCCACAAAGAATATTGATTTCCCTAAAGGGAGGAGAGGTTGACATTTATAAACTCCTCTAGCCCTTACACTATGAACTGATACCATGTGAAATCCATGTGAAAATCATGTGAAAACCATGTGAAAAGTGCCCTTTTCACATGGTTTTTCACACTGTTTTCTAATTGACACGTTTTTCACATGGTTTTTCACATGGTT
>OFHS01005778.1:0-11157 GCA_900245855.1 Calvadosia cruxmelitensis | reverse complement strand
CGAAAACGATATTGGTGATTGCTCTTTTGAAGCATTTGTGTACACTGTGCTGTATAACATAGTAAGGGTTACCTGGGTATAAAGTAACTACCGTATTTTCCGGTGTATAAGCCGAATATTTGACCCCTCAAAACTAAATCAAAAATCAAGGCTCGGCTTATACAGCGAATACTGATCAGGTATGATGAAAACAATGGCCACAAAGAGGAAAAGAAGGCCAAGTTTGTGCTTGTAAAGCAATTGTTTCATCAACAAATCATTGTCAAGTAAAGTCAGTCAACATGAACAGTATGTCAGAAAGAAATAGAGAATGTGTGCAGCAATTTACCTACAGAGTTAAATCAGTAAGCCAAGTCATCAAAGGAACGAAGATCAGAAACAACTTCACCTTCAGATCCCTGTGAGAAGTTCTCAAAGTCTTTCTGTTCACATTTCTGAACAAAACAAGTCGTATTTATCTTGGTTGTGCTAGTTAAACTGAGAAAGGTTTGTGTTTTGCAAAACCTGCAGAAACTACGGTGAAACACTCTTTCGTAGCTGGTCAGTCATGTTGGCTTTGGACCATGCAATTGTAACATTTGCATAACAATCAAATTGCGCTGTGATTGGTTCACCAAAGAAAGAACTCTGATTGGAACTGGCTCGCTTTCGCATAAAAACACGTGCAAGAAGGAAATCACTGATCAGCTGATTTTAGAAGCGTATAAGGCACGTTTCGATACAATTTTTGGTCGGCTTATACAGCGAACCTATCATAAAACCCTCTATTTTGTCCTCAAAAACAGAGGTCGGCTTATACACCAAGTCGGCTTATACACCGGAAAATACGGTATTATTAATTATAACATAGTAATACATAGTAAGCCTATAGAACAACATAAACGTAAAAGTAACTCTAAAAGTAACTTGTAACGATTACTTTTGAAATAAAGTGTTTTGTAATTGCAATTTGTTACTTTTGGAAAAAGTAATTTGTAACTGTAATTAATTACTTTTTGGAGATGTAACTTGTAATTGTAATTAGTTACTTTTTAAAAGTAATTGTTACAGCTCTGGTTGTGAAGCACAGCATAGAAATGATCATCATCATTTATTGTGAATCAAGTAAGCCATTTGCTTTCTTCATGGGACACATACATCATAAAACAGGGAGATGTTATATACTGTATAACATTTTAACATCAAATGGACACAGCATAGAAGACATAACAAACAGGTTTGTTAACACGACAAGGTACAGATGGCAGAGAGGTTGGTTACAAGATGACAAGGCTACATATTCTTACAATCATGTGACTAAATGACGACGGCATCAAGTTCTATATTTCTTAATATACGATATTTAGTACTATATTTCTGTGTGTATTGTCAAGAAGAAGCAATAGACCATTTTCACAAGCTGCCATTTTGGAAAAAGCAAGTGCATTATGGGGCAGGTTGATGTCTCTAATTTTGGAATACGGAGAAAGTTGGATTTGATACTGATGCAGATTTCTTCAAGATGCGCTACTTTGCTTAAACAAACCTATGATTTTCGTTAACATTCTGGGTCAGAAACCCAGTTTCTTCGCTGCTTCAGGCACTCAACTTGCCCCACAATGCACTGGTTTTTCCCATAATGGTAGCTCATGAAAAAGGTCTATTCAAAGACCAAGCCAATGTGATGGCATTGGTCATCCACATACAATGAAGTGAACTATCGACATAAGGGCTAGATGCGACTAGATCTGCCAAATGGGGAGCAATATTTTAAATGTTTGTGTTACTTTCACATGAACTTCGCATGGTTTTAGTTTGTAGCATGACAATACCCATATTTATTTAAGTTTTGCGGTAAATTTGTATATCTTTATACTCTAATGCCGGAGAAGATAGAATGGAGGAAGTGATTCAGGTATCATGAGTTGACGTCAGACGACCTCACGCTCAGACTGATGATGATATATCAATATTTGTGGACACTTTATTAGTAGTAATAATTATTATCTCTTGCATATATGCAAACGTTTTAATTGTTTTCTTCAGTCTTGCAGGTATTGTGTTGGTGACGTGGTCTGATTCAAGTATGAAGAAATATGCCGTCGATCAAGGCGCTTTTTATGCATTGGCTGGTGCCTTGTTGTGAGTACCACAATCACGATGTACAGTGAAACCTGTCTATAATGGTCACCTATGGGACACCTACGGAAAATGACCTTTATAGACAGGTGGCCTTTCTGCCCAGTTTGATTTCTATAGAAAGTGTCATTCTGGGGTTAAGAAGAGTGGCCTTTATACACAGGTGGCTGCTTTATAGAAGTGGCTGATAATACAGGTCTGACTGTATTATACACTTTTGTTGTTTTATTGTATTCTCCTTAAGCCATAGTTACACTGGATAAATGTCACTGATAAACGTGAATGTGTACAATCAAACCGGCATTAGCAGTCTTTCTATATACCCACCATCCGTTTATGGCAATTATGTTATGAAAGATGTATTTTGATAAGTTGATTTGTGTATAAGGACACTTCTGTGTAAAGGTTGGCCTTTCTTTGGTCTCAAATAAGGTCATTATGGGCTATTGGGCATGTTTCATTGAAGTGTTACCAAACCGCCAGGCGTGTTTGCATTGCCTGATATAAGCATGTGGGATGCAGAGAGACTAAAATAACATCGGATAAAAAAACAGGCTTGCCCTGCTTCTGACACTTGAAATCGACAATTTTGTAAAAGGTTCAATCCAATCCAATGAGACATTTGAAAATTATTCAGCCGTAGAATTTAGTAGATGATGTCTGCTCTTGATTTCAATTGTTGTAATCTGCCAATCAGATTGCGTGAATTTAAATTGACGTTTTTCAATGCAACTTTTCTCTTCTTTTTTTTTGCTTTTTTCCTTTCTTGTAGCTATGCCATTTATCTGATTTTGCTCAAGCGTCGCGCTGGTAACGATGATCGTCTTGACATTCCTCTATTCTTTGGTAAGGCCTTGCTTGATTTTTAAAACCTTATCTTATATATGGGCTTAGGAAGCCCCTACATGTTCATTAAACTCAGATTGAAATGTATTTTGACAAATCAGAAATAAGACGTGACTAAGAAACTGAATTGCTATCAAAATTGATTATTCCTAGATTTTTGGGACCAAAAATAAGATGACGGATTATTTGATTTATCGCATTGCCCGGTAGAAGAGATCATTAGAAAACAAAGGGCAAAGACAAGAACAAAGCATGCCTACTTCATGACGTTTCACTGACGTCTATTTTCTCATGAAAATCCAAACTTCTTGCCTGCTTGAATTATTGAATGGGATGCGTTCAAATTCAGTTTCAAGATACAAATGGATAACAGCACGAACATTTTTTTGATCAATAAAGTCGTTATCAATCTATCATAATATCAGATTAAGCAATATATCTTCCCAAGGGGACGAAAGAAATTCAAACGCCATTGTGAGATATATCGCATTGTGCACTATCAGATTATCCGATGAAAAATGACAAGTTAACATAGGAGCACAGCCTGGGTCACCAAAATAAATAACAATATGTAATACAGTGAAACCTGTCTATAACGGTCACCTTTGGGACCTGAGGAAAATGACCTTTATAGACAGGTGGCCTTTCTGTCCAGGTTGATTTTTATAGGAAGTGTTATTTTGGGGTTATGAAGAGTGGCCTTTATACACAGGTGGTTGCTCTATAGAGGTGGCCGCTAATACAGGTTTGACTGTATTACTAATATATCGCATTGAGCGATATCAGATTAACGGATTTTGAATGTAGAGCAAAACCTATGTCAAATGACTGGTTAAGACATTTGATTGCTTGAGACAAGTTTCAAATGCACTTATTAAAATCTGTCCTGAATTAAGGTGACATCTTATCAACTGCAAATCAAGATATGCAGCGATTGCCACAACTTTAGGCGTGGCTTCAGCGTCCTATGAATCACATCCTTCTTATATTGGTACACTGCAACTATATGTTTACTAATTTGAGCTGAAAATTTTGAATTTCAAAGAAAGTATTCTTAAATGTAATGCAAAAATACTTGTCCATACTGTAAGCTACAATTTACTGAGACAAATATGTAGTCAAAATTGTATTAGCGGCCACCTCTATAGAGCAGCCACCTGTGTATAAAGGGCACTCTTCAGAACCCCAAAATTAAACTTTCCATAGAATTCAACTTGTCCAGAAAGGCCACCTGGCTATAAAGGTCATTTTCCTCAGGTCCCAAAGTTGACCATTATAGACAGGTTTCACTGTATGTTGATAGTGTTCTTCCTCACACCGTCTTACTTTAAGAATGTTGACATTTGAAACAAGAAGAATACTTTTTGCAGTGTGTTCATGTTGCTTTGCACTTTGTTTAGCATGCATTTTTATAATTAGGCAATGCGGAGAATATTAATTGGAAGCAATTTCATTTTCATTTAGGGTTTGTTGGTATCTTTGGTGCTGTGCTGTTCTGGCCGGGTTTCCTTATCCTTCACCTTGCAAGAGTTGAGAAATTCGAGCTGCCCCGTGATTCAGAAACATGGCTGTACCTACTCGCAAATGGGGTGATCGGCACTGCTTTGTCAGAACTATTGTGGGTATGGTAAGTAGGTGCGTTGCCTCTCATGGGAGGTCATACATAATGTCAAAAGCTACCTTGGCTTTTCAAACGTCTGTTTCATGGCTCTAGGATAGCTGCGACACTAGATCTAATGTACGGGATGTGGTGTATCTGAAACCTGTATTAACTCAACAAATGCATTACAGTCAAACCCAGCAATAAACAGTGGTCTCTTAGACAGGTGGTCTCTCAAGACAGGTGGTCTCTTGAGACACGTAGATTTTGATTAGAAGCAGGGATGTATTGTCTTCATTTTCAAGATATAAAGTGAACTTGGTCTCTCAAAGCAGGTGGTCTCTTACAGCAGGTGGTCTCTTGCAACAGGTAGTCGTTAAGAAAGGATTTACTATGCAGCACAAATATACAAGTAATGGTTAATACATTTACAGGTTTACAAATCACAATTTGATGTGATCGCTTGTTCCGTGATAAAATTGTTCATTTCTTTATACTGTATACACAAGATATTTTGATATTTAGTTGATGGTCATTTCTTTGTGCTGTTTAGGGGCTGCTTTCTGACGTCATCGTTGATTGGCACGCTGTCACTCAGTTTGGTAATGCCCTTAACAATGGTTTTCGATATGTTTTTCAACAAGGTAAAGAGCAGAATTCTTGCTTTTCAGTGGGAAGAAAATTATAGATTTGTTTTATTCTTTTGCTACACATTTTGATGGAATTTCCAGTTGTTATTTATCTGTCTCTGGAATTGCAGTACAGTGTAAACCGCTTATTAAGCACCAAAGCAATTTGCCAACAAGATCCTTTGCTTATAACCTAAATTGCGCATAACCAAAATTAAGAAAAACAAAGGAATTTTCAAAACAAAAGGCTCACATAAAACTAAAAAACAATACAAAATTCATGACAAACAAGATGCCAGGAAATGAAAATATTTACAACAATGAAAAGTAAACACAAATGTCTTTCTGCTTTACAGCATGCTGAATGTAATTTTCACATGCAAACTCCTCCAGCGTTGAGGCGCTTTCCCATTTGGCGAAATCCAACGGTTGTTACTAATTGTTCTTAAGCGGGTATTTTTTTATTCTTAGTAAAAATTAATTGCAGATAATCAGTTTTGCTCTTATCTGAATTGCGCTGAAATGAATTACACTGTATAGAGAATGCATCATCGTCATATTCATTTATTTATTTATATTTGCATTCTACTATGGAAATTATATACAATGAAACCTGTCTATAACGGTGGGGGCGCATGGTCACATTTGGGACCTGAGGAAAATGAATTGTCACTTGTAGTGTGGTAACCAATCGTTAGTCATGTCCACACGTGCACGACCGGGGCTGACAATGTCATACATAGTTGCCTACTGACAGCACGTCTCATGTCTTTTCTTGTTGCCTTCGGGGCGGCATTGTCACCAAGTTCCAAGCCTTATTCATGGGCCGGGACTGAAGCGTATGGATTAAGCATCGAGTCAGATTAAATTACTAAAATCTGTATGGGACTTAAATTACTAAAATCTGTATGGGATATAAGCAGTGTATGCTATAATTATACAATAAATTTTGTCAGATTTCTCCAAGAAAGGACTGGCTGCAATTTGACTTCTCTTGTTTTGAATTTTTTCACTTTGTTTTGAAATTATTTCCAGATTCACTTCTCTGTGTTGTTTCTGGTTGGCACGATTCCCGTCTTTCTTTCGTTCTTTGCTGTTGCCTTGCTGGCAAACTACGAGGACTGGGACCCAGTACTGGATTTGACGTTGAAATTGTGGCGTGTGATTATTAGAAAGAAAAACGAGTGGTAAGTTAAATTGATTGGAGAATATAGTAGATTTTAATTTAAAGTGTCAGCGGACGCAGAAGCACCCTAGGCATGAAACGCTGAAACTGTTTCGGTAAACAGTTGCATCAGGTAGGAGGTACTGTGAAACCTGTGTATAATGGTCACCTTTGGGACCTGAGGAAAATGACCTTTATAGACATGTGGCCTTTCTGTCCCGGTTGATTTTTATAGAAAGTGTCATTTTTGGGTTATAAAGAGTGGCCTTACACATAGGTAGACCTGAGGAAAATGACCTTTATAGACAGGTAGAATATGCACCGTTATTTAGAATAATTATCTTTTTACAAGTCATCCGCAGTCTTTTGGGATGGTTTAATATTATCAAATTATGTGAATATGCTATTTTCGTATTCAACTGTATATTAAATATCACATTATCAAATATCAAATTATTTGAATAGCGGAATCTGACTAACTGGGATCAACTGTAAACAGTTCTCTCTTAACTAAATAAAGACTACTAGTAGCAGCTTTGTGCTAAGGTCATTAATTATATAAAATATGTGTGATGTCCATCGTTCCTATCATCGTCATCATCATATTTATTTTTTTCTCGTTTCCAACTGTGTTAATAACAGTTACCAATGGTGGTACATTTACAGGAGTGCGATATTAAAAACAAACTAATAAAGTGCGAAATAAATAACATTAAAATTGAAAACCTATGAAGTTGGTTGCAGAATATCGATTTCTGTGGTTCCTTTTAAAGCTGATTCAAAACGTTATTAAAAGCAGGTGTTCAATGTATAGCTTTCCCGCAAGATTGAAAGCCTTGGAGACAGTGATTTTAATCAGCTACAATGTCAGGAAAGCTCGAATCGCATGCTTGTGGAGTGCGACAGAGCATAACGCTATTTTAAGTGCCGATTTAATTTAAAGATAACATGGTACTAAAGTATAAGTAATATTTTAGTCAATTGTTAATAATTTATAATTATGAAAATTTGAATTGATGGAGAGCAGTCTGATGCATTTTGAGAAATAGGTGAATTGTATTTTCTGTCTGTTTTTAACAGATCTCTATTCTCGTATTGATTCAAAACCTTGTTGTCAAATCAACCTGGACAGAAAGGCCACCTGTCTATAAAGGTCATTTATCTCAGGTCACAGAGGTGACTGTTATAGACAGGTTTTACTGTAGCTCAATAACGTTCGCAGGTTTGTTATAAATTGGCTTCTGCCGTAAGTGCTGATACATTGAAACCTGTCTATAACGGTCACCTTTGGGACCTGAGAAAAATGTCCTTTATAGACAGGTGACCTTTCTGTCCAGGTTGATTTCTATAGAAAGTATAAATTTGTGGTTATGAAGAGTGGCCTTTAGACACAGGTGGCTGCTCTATAGAGGTGGCCGCTAATACAGGTTTGACTGTACCAGAAAATGGCATTGTTCAAAGCGCATTCAGTTTTATGATTGTCAATTTCAGGACTGCACTTGGCCAATTAGGTGCTTAGTATTGGACCTGATTATTACATCTCTCTTGAGAATGACATCATTGTCTCCCTGTGTCTTTTACAGTTGGAAGAGGCCAGATCAAGATGAAAGAGAGAATCTTATGGCAGAAGACAACGCAAGGCAACACAATGATGACACCAATGCTTCAAGTCTCAACACGTGAAATATCCCAAGTGAAAACATTCACAACATTCACCATGTGTTAGTCTACTTAGCTACATAACCTGTTAAAAGGTCACAGTTCTATCGTCGCAATTCAACGACTAATCATAATATCAAAGAAGGAGGGAATAAGTTAAATGAGTAATCATCGGCAATCAGATTACTCGCCGTCAAAAGATTGGCATTGTCCTGTTGACGGGATATTGGCATAAGCACCATGATGCTGTTTGTATTTGCAAACAGGAGTATGTGTGTGTGTGTGTGTGTGCATATAATGTACAAGATACTATTTACCTTGTACTCTTGAATACCTAGCTCTCTCTTTTACTTGTCTTTTGTACATTCTTGATATATCATGTTAATGGTTTTCTCAGTCGGTATCCAGCACCTGACCTTGTTGTTGACTCAGTGACCTCTGTTGTAGTGCCAGTGACCTTTGTTGTTATGTCAGTGACCTCTGTTGTAGTATCAGTGACCTTTGTTGTTATGTCAGTGACCTCTGTCATAGTGTCAGTGACCTTTGTTGTTGTGTCAGTGACCTTTGTTGTTGTGTTGATAACCTTTGTTGTAGTGTCAATGACATTTGTTGACGTGTCACTCATCAGACAGACAGTCTCGACATAGTGCCGTCTGACCTCGTACGTAATCCCGGCATGGACATACGCGTCGAGCTGTGGCCACACCAGCAGCTGAGCAGCTGTAGTAGAATGGTGATTGCTGTAATTCGCATTCATTTGTTGTTAATTCTATGACTGGATTATAGAGTGTTCGTGAACCGCTAACATGGCTGCATGTGACGTTGGCCCTCGTAAATGCCTCTGGCAAATTGACAGTTGGAAAATGTGTGGGTTCGCATATCAAACCTGTAACGAATTGCAATAATCACCTCATCAATTGATACAATATTTGATGCATTTATGCATATAGTTTATCTTGACAAGAATGCAATATTGCGGCCAAGTCAAAAATCCAACTTGATGGCTTTGATGACATTGCGGCATACACAAATACACATAAAATTATATCATAACATTACATCGCCACAGTGCATGACAGCCCTGCACCACGAACGGTAGAAACTTCCAAGTGTAGCAATGTAATCTAGTTGTGAGTTATTATGCAAGGTCCGACTAAAGAGATTCCCGCCTCTATCTAAAATAGCGGGGGGAAAGAACGAGTATCTATGGAGTTTTGTACAGCATTGTACACAGGTAACTGAGATTAGCAACAAAATGTGCACCGATTTGGACAAAAATCGTTAATGATATACCTGTATCAACAAATATATACAAAGACAGGCTATGCATGTTATTGGGACGGAAATAATTTACCGTTTTTGACGGAGGACAGGTACCGGTAATGCCAAAACCATTATTAGCACAATTGATTGTACTGCCAACCGTAGCAAGCAAAAGCAATACCTTGATTTAGTTATAAAGGTCATGGCCATAGTACAACTATCAATCAAATCTGGATGCTAATTAACAGACAATTAAATTACCTTGTCTTAGGCAAGCATCTTTGCACGACTCCATTGGATCAGCAAGAACAACTTGTAATGACGAGACTGGTGGCCAGATGTCCGCATCTTTGGGATGACAGAAGTCTTGGTGCTTTGTTAGTGCGTATAGACGTTCTAGCATTCCCACATAGGAGAACTCCCTAGGAAGATATGGTTTAACTTGCGTTCTTTGGATTTCTTCCATGGCAGCAATGACAGAGTCTGTGTCATTGAGTTCCAGTGTGTAGACATACGGTGACCCAATGAACGTTTCGGCATATGGATGCTGTGATGTTAATTTGCGAAATGTCGGCTTTGCCTTGAAGAACTTGGCATTACCACGACCTGAGAATACATAAAGTTAAGATATTGCAATAACCCTACCGTATAATATGAGCCATGTAGGAAATGATTGGCATGTTGATATGGATAGGTAACATAATTGTGGCAGATACGAAGGAGGATAACAAGCCTGTCCGAAGGCTCAAGAGTACAGATAGCAATAGAAAGATATTTTCAAATACATAACATTTATAGCAACTGACGGTGGGCACTGATTGACAGTCTGGGTACTGATGTAGATGCTACTGACAAGCCGTTCAATGACTGTTACTACTTTGTCCACAATATGAGTTCAGAAGAGAGCGTGATTGACTATTCACTGTTACAAAAGTCTGAATAAGTGTCCCTTGTGGGAAATAAGCACGAGAAAAAACTAAACGAAGAAGAATACTTAACTCTTGTCCTGCTTATAAAACTAGTTAAATCAAGACCTGAAGTCGCTTTATCGATTGCTGATTGGTTGATTGCTAAGGACTAACTATGTGATTGGTTATATGCTGCTACTTTTGACTTGTTTTGAAAACGTGTATACACGTCAATAGCAGGACAAGGGTTAACATTCCTGATCCTGCAGTTGTCTGTAGTATTTTCTATAGACTGATGCGCGAAATATAGCAGTAATTAAATGTATTGCATTCCACATGCCCAACAAGGAGCCTTGTTCACTAAATGCATTAACAGTAAAAAAGGTCAGCCAGAAGCCAGTGATGTATTTTGACCAACAATCATTCAACCAATTTTACCCGTTGCCAGGAACAGTTGAGTAGCCGACAACTGGAAGAATACTATGCAGAGTGCGGGTAAAGGTGAAAATCATCACACCATGAAGAATATTGAGTGACACTGTCAGCCTGCTACTGTTACAACATGAATGTAACAAAACCACTTGGCGATTGAAACATAGCACACAACAACACAAACATCACAGTGACTATGACAACCGTGTCAGGTGTCACAAAACAACAACCTGGATCTATAATTCAGCTTCACCACGACGTCATCAAGGAATCATGTGAGATAGTATCGAAGTGTCAGAATGGTCAGTGTATTGATTGATCGGAATGGTTATGGTCGTTTTTGTTTTTGATAGCGGATTTATGAGAATTTTTGAGTTTAGTGCGCTGACTCAGAATCTATAACTTTGCAGCGTACAAATCTGATAACCTGCCTTCAAAATCAATTTTACTAAGCGACCTGTGTTATCCTAAGGCCTGGGTTAAACGGACGCATTTTACTCGCTCCGATCCTATTGCAGGCAGAATTTTGAGATAGGA
>OFHS01005777.1:0-11158 GCA_900245855.1 Calvadosia cruxmelitensis | reverse complement strand
GCAATGTCGTGTAGCGTCTGCCGTTGTGTTACATAGGGGCACTTGATTTCTAGAACACCACATTGATTTGTATATTATCATGCTTTCAAACTGGATGATGTCAGAACATAGTGACGCATTCAAACTCTCCACTTTGCCAGCATTGTATGGAAAAACATCAGAAAATTATTTCTTGTAAAAACACCATCGGGTTCGCAACAATTGCTGAGGTAAAGGATTTGGTTCCTGGCACTCTACTCGGACAATGATTCCCATTGTTACATGCATTGTGCCTTTACCAGTAACAGTTTATTTGCAAAGATTGTTGTTATCCAAGTAGAAATGCTGACCATGGTCCTGACTTGATGTTTCATGGAAAAATGCACTTTTCCGTTGTCTTCGTGTAGCAGTTGACGTTCTGCTAAAGCAGTTTCTAGTTCTTCAATTGTGTCAAGATAATGCCGTTATTGACCAAATCTATTCAAAATGCCGATTATGCTTTGCCTCTTGATAGGTAGTGAATTGTTGAAGCCCGAACAATGTGCTTTGCTGGGGTTGTTTATCTCCAGTTGCAGGAAATGTGACTCGCATGATGTCCTGCTCAATAGAATGAATTTCCTTGTTTGTTTTCTCATTAATGCTACTTTTGGAAATGGAGAACTCAATTGCATTGCTTGCCCAAATGAAAACCCAACAATAAAATTGTGCAGAAAAGATCGATTTCCAGTTTCAGCTTTTCTCAGTTCAGAGGCAGCCTTGAGACATGTTACTTAGTTCCTTGATGACACAAGAGCGTAACTGATAGCTAATGCTTCCCAGTAAATCTCTTTCCATTTGTTGTTGCCAAAAAGTAAGTGTGACTCGAATAATGTTTGACAATGCATTTCATCATCCTCTGAGCTTGAGTCCGAGGTATTGTTTTCTTGGAGCCTGTTGATGTCAAGGAAATACAGAAGTTGTGATGGTATGATGTTTTCAGGGCTGTAAATACTCACTACAAAAGTAACACGTTACTCTTACTCACTACTTTTTCAGTAATTTTGACTAGTAATTAATTACTTTTTCTTACAAAGTAGTGGATTGGTAATTAATTACTTTTTTGAGTAACGCACTACTTTTTCAAAACAGCAAATTACAAATTACTATTGTATAAATTTTGTTGCTTAGAACTGCATTAGTCATGGCTATTCCACGGCAACAAGATCAGATCACACGTCTTCATTGTCAGATTTCTCTTGTTGAAATTCTTTTGGCTTTGTGAGCTGAGCTGCAATCTGAAAGCTGAAACTCTGTTGAGTGTCGTTGACTTCAACTTACAACCCAACCACGATGAGGATAGCTCGTTGCGGAAGAACTTTTACATATAACCGGCCTTCATTGTTGCCCTCCCAGGATTTTTTGGACGTGATTAAATTTTTTGAGGGAAAAAACAATTCCACTTAGCAGCAACCTTTTCTCAAAGGTTCCTCAAATAAGCACTGTTCATCATTGTGTTTTGACTCGTGAGCTGTTGAACTGGCAAAGGTCTATACAGAAGTCGGAAACTTGCTTCACTTACACAACAGAAAGCAAAATTCAGTAACAGAATTTTGGCTTCAAAAAGCAGTTAGCCAGTCTAGTAATAATTTTCAATTGTGATTATTGTGAAGACCCATTTTGTTGCAACATTTTAAAAAAAAGTAATTAGTAATTTGATTGCAAATTACTTTTCTTTTGGAGTAATTTTTCGCTACTACTTAATTACTTTCGATTTCAAGTAATTGATACCAGGAATGAATTACTTTCCAATCCAAGTTTTTTGGTAGTAATTAATTACTGATGTACGAGTAATTTTACAGCCCTGGATGTTTTCAGTGTTTCCTACTTTTTGGCTGAAAGAAAGCTATACTGTCACCATTTTGATCGAAGATAATTTTCCTTTCTCTTTCACTTTGGTTTGTTATTGCTGTTGCTTCACCTCTTTTGGCCAACTCTTCTGACTAGGTTTTACGCGAAAGAGACATCGTAGCAATAGGCTCTCCACTCTGAATCGTTTCAAAACAGCTATTCTATGCTGAAAATGCTTCTTTGTATTTATCTGTGCTTTTTACCCTTTCTTTGCACAGCTGTGCTCTTTTTATTCCCTATGGATGGATATAGCTGGATTAACATGAACGGTGATAGAGAAGATTTGCTGCCACTGATTCTAACGACGAGCCACATCTAAATTTACGCAAGAGATCATCATCATCTCGAGCTTTAGGAGCTCGAAAAAGCTTTGAAGTTTAACTTTCAATTGTTTCAAATTTTGATAAAGTTTCTGTAACTTTGTACCTTTTTGGGGTCTTTCTTCTCCTTGTCTGCTGGGAATGAAGCAGAAACAAGTTGGATGAAAAGTATTTTTGTTGGAATGTTACATGTAAAGTAGTTTTAGTCTTCCTGGAAAGATAACCATAATCATGACTCAATTAAATATTTGAATTTAACAGGCAATCATTGCAATGCATCAATTAGTGGAAGACAAATAATCATTTTGTTAACTGATTATTGATGACAACATAAAATAATATCATAGAAAGTTGCTGTTGATGCTTGCTGATCGCATACCTTGCGAGAAAATGCATTTTAGCATATATCAAGCTAACTTGTATGACCACGGAGTGAGTCTTTCAGACGTACTGAGTATTCTAAATCTGGGTATTCTGGAGATTCAATTTCAAGTTGATTTTCCTGAAAAGCAGGTTATTCTGTTACTGGCTGAGTTATATATCTTATTCTTCATCTTATTCTTACATCTTATTCTTACATGTTCTTACATCTCATTTTTATATCTTCTTACATCTTACTTGCTTATTATTGCATCTTCTTGAAAAGCAAACTATTCTGTTGCTGGCTGACTTGACACTTTGTTACGGGTATAACATTGGTAGCACTGCCGCTGGGTACTCTTCTTGGTTCTGTTTGGTCATTTGACTAGAGAAACTCCCAAACGTCATTCTTCATCCTTCTGTGCTTTAGCGTGTCAAGCAATGTCACCCAACGTTTCTCTTTAAATTATTTTACATCTGCAAAGCTATTAGTTTTTTAAATTGCTGTGGGTAATTTTTGAATTATTTTTTCATGCTCAAACATCCTCCTTACAGTCAAAAGAAGGATGTTGGCGAGGTAAACAGCAATTGCACATACATCGTCACCAGCTTCTTGGCTTCCTTTCTCGCGCTGCGAAGGATAATTTCAAATGTCTTTGTTTTTTTATGTCCATTCGGAGCCAAGCTCGGATTCGAGAGCTGGCAGATCTCTGGTTAATGTTCACCAACGGGACTGATTTTGACACAGCTGGGTGCCTCAGGTTATGTCAGCATCGGCAGACGTCTGGTGATGGGAGATGGAGTCGGACAAGTGTGTAGAACCTTTACACAGACGGAGCAGTTGGCAAAAACATCTTCAATCCTGGTCATCTTACTTCTCAATAGAGGCTACAAAGCAGGATGTTGTTTCGATGTATATATAATTCCAACTGGGGAACACTCTCCTAAGCTTGGGTTGTAGACCCCTCATTATAAAAAAACTTATTGCCATTGTTATTAGAACAATCACATCGCTATCATCGCTACAAGATAGAGAGTAATTGTTTTCCACACAACAAGTGTGATTTTGGTAGTCCACTTGAGTTACGCCATCCATTATTCTTTAGATCAAAGTTATGTATATGCTACGAGCTGGTAGGGTACATATCATGCATTNTCGACTAATTATGAGGAAACAGCCATATACTTATGCCGAACCCCTCTTTAAAAAACTTTACAGTAAGTTACAATTGTCTTTCGTTTCTAAGCACAGTTATCAGTGGCAATTGTACCACAGGTTGTAGTGGTTCCTTTCACTTCATGGAACAGTCCAGAAGAAAGTTTAATGTCCTTTCAAAACAACATACCGCTTGCAGAAGCAACATCCCTCTTGTACTTTCCAGCTTACCACTTCCCTACTGCTATGTTTTGTTGTAAACCAGTGACGTCAGTACCCGACTGACGTCACTAGTCATTAGTCGTTCTGTTTTATCTTGATGCTGGTTCTGAGATGTGATCGTGGAATAAACGTGTCTCAGAAATATATGTTTTACTATTCCTTACAAATCTTGGTAATCCTTTGTAGTTTGGTTGCTTCCTGAGAANAAATTACACCTACAAGGAACAACTGGAACAACTTCAAGCTTTCATTTGATATGCATCTTTCACAACCGCATTTTAAACAACTGTTGAGGAAGCATTTTCTTTCTAATTATTACTCAACATGTATTACAAAGAACTGCCATGTCTGTTCGCTATGACTGATCTTATGCTCTCCCCTATTTCCACTTTCTGATTAGTAGCTACATTTTCAACATCATAAACTGTATTTCGATGTATCGGTGATAGAAACTTTATTATTGTAATATTATACTCTTGTAAATGAGGGTCTCCCAAACATAGAAGCATCGTTACTTAAGGTATGACCCTGATAATGTGAACCTAGACTGCTGTAATGTATCCCTAATTGTATTCCTCTTGTTTATTTCATGATCAAATAAACTATCTATCTATCTAGGTCTGGGTTAGTATTATCACCTTTTCTTATAGATAGCCTTGACTTTTGCAGACTTCCATACACTTGGGAAGCGGCCAGTGTCAAATGACAGGCTGATGAGACTAGTTACAGAAGAAGCTATGATTTGTGCTAAGATTTTCAGTAGTCGTGCTGTGATTTTGCCCTAGCAATAAGCTTTGTTTGCTTTTAGACTCCTTAGTTCATTCTCTATATCAGCACTTGACATTGGTTGCAGTCGGAAAGGAAGACAGTTTGAGTTTTTATAGATGTGTTTGCGTTCCCTTTGAATTTTGCATTATAGTAGTTGCAGAACATTAAATATATAATTATTGTAATTATTGAGCGCTAGACGTCTTTCANAAATTACACCTACAAGGAACAACTGGAACAACTTCAAGCTTTCATTTGATATGCATCTTTCACAACCACATTTTAAACAACTGTTGAGGAAGCACTTTCTTTCTAATTATTACTTAACATGTACTACAAAGAACTGCCATGTCTGTTTGCTATGACTGATCTTATGCTCTCCCCTATTTCCACTTTCTGATTAGTAGCTACATTTTCAATATCATAAACTGTATTTCGATGTATCCATGATAGAAACTTTATTATTGTAATATTATACTCTTGTAAATGAGGGTCTCCCAAACATAGAAGCAGCGTTGCTTAAGGGATGACCCTGATAATGTGAACCTAGACTGCTGTAATGTATCCCTAATTGTATTCCTCTTGCTTATTTCATGATCAAATAAACTATCTATCTATCTAGGTCTGGGTTAGTATTATCACCTTTTCTTATAGATAGCCTTGACTTTTGCAGACTTCCATACACTTTGGAAGCGGCCAGTTTCAAATGACAGGCTGATGAGATTAGTTACAGAAGAAGCTATGATTTGTGCTAAGTCTTTCAGCAGTCGTGCTGTGATTTTTCCCAAGAAATAAGCTTTGTTTTCTTTTAGACTCCTTAGTTCATTCTCTATATCAGCACTTGACATTGGTTGCAGTCTGAAAGGAAGACAGTTTGAGCTTTTTATAGATGTGTTTGCGTTCCCTTTGAATTTTGCATTATAGTAGTTGCAGAACATTAAATATATAATTATTGTAATTATTGAGCGCTAGACGTCTTTCAGGCCAAACCATAACTAGCTTGTAGTCCAGCTAAAGCTAGCGGGACAACGTACTCTCCCAACTCAAGCGCAGCTACCCCCGACGTTTCTGCTCCATCAGCTGAACAAAATAGAGCTTGTTGTACTACGAATAACTTACGAAATATCAGCAGTAAAGGACACATATTCAAAGCAATGAAATCTTTTAGAAAACAATGCCATAACAGTAGCAGAATGAAGCTACGAGCAATTCCTGTTATAGAGGTATTAGTGCAGAATCTGCCCCAAATATTGATCTTATCAGATCTTCAAACGGTAGTTCACGGGCTGGTGGTTCTCCCCCAGTGCCACGCGCATCCATTTGCTTTGCGAGAGCGGCTTTTTTGAGGTCCTTCCATATTTTCTTCAACTTTTCGCTATTTCTATTATTTATATTAATTGCATTTACTTGGAAAGGTAAACAATATTTAACTGTATAGAAGACAATTTGCTACATGTGATTCTGAAGTGTGTAGTTTTACATTCGACTTTTATGCAATACTGTAACCTATTACCTTCCATATAATTTTCTCCCACACTTCTATTTTGCGCCTTAATGTTATGCCGTTTTGAAAAGAAGAGGTGAGAATTTCTTTGTCGATACCAATTTCTTCTAATAGTAGAGCCACTTCGTCGTCGCTGAAATTAGGTTTTTAAACTTTTGGCCTCCATGTCCAGTAACATCGTTTTTTGCCTGATAGCCAACCGGGTTCAACGTCCGCGTCAAAGAATGCATAGAAATTCCTAGAAAAACTGCATAGCAACGGCGTTTACACCTATTTGTGTCATTTCTAAGTGAATTTAGTGGATTGATAACACGAACCTTACAAGCTGCTTGAATTGTAACCATCATCTAATTCTTGTGCATCGATAATTATTAATATATGTTTCCTGTAAGGACCTTTGCTCACTTTGAAGATTTAAATTTACATAGTACTGACTAGCATCCAAAGTGTGCTTGAATTGGGGACCTATTTGAGTCAGATACCATGACCGTTGTTGGTCATTGTCTGTGTCTTCTTTGCATTGATGGTCAGGTGGTTAGCATGAAACCAATCACAAAGTGATCGAATTCCTTTGTCGATTTGCATGGCAATTACGGCAGCGTCGTTTCCTGAAGTGTACAACAGTACATGGTAGCGTCATTCGCAAATTGGCGGAATGAGCTGAGCGATGATGCTGGCAAGGAGTTTACCATGTCGTTGACACACAAGTTAAATAAGAGAGGGCCAAGTATAATGCCTTGTGGTACTCCAGATGTGACGTCTCTCCAACCTGAGGTCTGTTGGCTCACTCTAACCTGCTGCCGTCTTTCCGTCAAGTAGCTTTGCGTCAGCGTCATTGCTTCTGGGGCGAAGCCATATGCTTCTAGTTTGGCAAGGAGGAGACCATGGTCTACTTTGTCGAAAGCCTTGCTAAAGTCCATGGCTATGGCAACCATAGTCCCACCTGAGTCCATGCTTTCTGCCAGTCCTGCGACATCATAAACAGAGCTGACAAGCACGAGTTTCCCTTTCTGAATCCCGACAAGATGTCAGACCATAGTTTATTGCTGATCATATGTGTTATGATCTGATTATCCAGTATTCGCTCGAATACATTGGGATCATCCAGTATTCGCTCGAATGTCTGATGAGGGAGGGTTTGGTGAGCATTGATATGTTGGGGGCGCTCAACGATGCGTGTTGTTGTTGTTGTTGTTTTTTTCAAAGGACAAAATTATTTTATCTAAATACAAATGTAAATTAAAAACACTAATACAAACGATTACTCAACTGTGGCGAATGTGCCACGCACACTCTCGGCGTTCCCGCGCTGGATGGCCAAGCTCAAGTTTGCTATGAACTCGACCTTGCTCGTGCCACTCATCCTAGCGCCTAGATCTTCAACGAAAGCATTGGCTAATGGGCCAAATGCGCCAAGCGTTTTCAATAGCAATCGGTGTGAATATGAATTGTTCTTTTAGATCTCTGTAATTTGTTTCTTTGATGGCTTCGGCTTTCGCGGCTGCAGCTCCTTTAGACTTCATCGTTCGTGGACGGTGTGTTGGGGCCAGTGTGTCAGGGCATGTGAAGTCCCATAAGGGACATTTGCCCTTTGACCACGGTATCTGGGTGCAGCAATCCGGGCGTTTCAAATCTGCCCGAGCAAGACCTGGAGGCTCTAAGACGGAGGGGATTCCAGCGCTTGCGAGTGTCCTTCGGATCACTTCGTTGGCTATGTGGTGTTGAGATGACCGGCCTGCGCTGTATCTGCATGAAAGACCATGCGTGCCGTATGCGTCGACGTCCTCTCCGCACTTGCAGACGTGTGGTAGGACAAGCTTTGTGTCGAGATGCAGTCCTACGGTAATTCGGAGCTGCTCGTTCGTTAGGAATGTGCCGAGTGATGAAGAAGGTAGGCATTTTAGCCAAGCCCCGCTGTATTTGTCTTCCAATGCTTTAAGGCGACAGACGTATCTCTGGTCAGCTGCTTCCTTGTAGAGGGTGGTTTGAGCAACGCTAACCAAAGGAGAATCCCAAGCCTTTTGTGTGCTGGAAGGGGGCGGGCTGCATTTTCTTGTTAATTCCCATGTTTCGGTTGCCTCCTCCGTGTAGCAGATGGTGGTCGATTCACCTGGCATGCAGATGCCAAGGATGCTGTCTACCAGTGTGGTTGATCTTTGACAGGAGGAAACGAATGCTGGCAATGCGATTTCACTAGGCTTTCTGATACCAAGGCCACAAACTTTAATGGGTAGAGTGGCTTGTATCCATTGATGACTTTCGAGCCGAACGTTTAAGATGTTCTCGAGACAGCCGTGGAGTGCCTCATCGAATTTTAAAAGCACGGGATTCCCGTGACTGAACGTGCAACGAATAAAAATAAAAACTTGGGGATTAAAATACAATTTCTGCTTGTTGTTGCATTCTCAATCAGCTTTCCATCTACGGCGTGTTCTACAATTAGTGCACCTAGCATTTCTAACACAAAAGAGGGAAAGAGCTTCAAATATCGGAAAGTCTCAAGCAGTGAGTTTGGTTCTGCACTGATCGAAATCTCTCATTTTTTCTCTTTGACTGAATTCCTTACTTGCATCTAAGAATTTTTATCTGACGGAAATCGCTGTGGACTGTGTCGATGTTCCGCCTAACGTATCATCGTCAAGGTACCAAATAAATATGTAGCACACTATGCAGTGTGTCAATAATCGGATGAAAGGCGAGGCTGAAAAAGAGCGATCCCCTCCCCCTTGCTATACTCTTTCTTCAGAACTCGGCATGTGTTCTCCATTGAGCAATGTGGATGATTGTAGGTATGACTGGTGTGTATTACTTTACAGCTCTGGTAGATGGAGCTTGATCTGATGTAGGATTTTAGAGTGGTGAACGTCGTTGAAAGCATTCAAGAAGTTTACTTTAAAACCACATCACTCGGCTTGAGATGATCTATTACAATAGACGTTACATGGAAATCAGCTTTTGGTGAAACCCACTCCAAATTGCTTGGGCTGCATGAGCGTACTGGCATTTTCATGAGCACGGTGAGAGGGCATATGGCCTAGTTCTGACAGCGCTATTGTCATGCTCCGAACTCAATTAATGAATTAGGAACGATGGAAGAGTGCTGTCTGAATCGATTGGGAGAATTAGAAACGAAAAGGAGCTACGAAATGTGCTGGAACGTCGAGCTCTGTAGCTCCAAATGTCCGTGGAGCGATATTGGAGCGTCACCAGTTCAGACAGCGCTCTTGTCATGCTCCTAATTCAAGTGCTTGCCGTCTATATTATATGAGTCACTCCTTCCTCTTCATCCCCCCGTGATTTTATCAAATTGCCTATTGTAGCCATCCCCGCTGAAGGTATAACCATGCGGCGCCCTGTCATACCCAAGACGTCCAATTGAGGAAATGAACGTAGTGAAATCTCTCGCTTCTTATCGGGACACTACGGTAACCGTTCCAAGCATCTGTAACGCATTTCCAAGTGTGTGGGGATTGATGTAGCCATTTGGAAAGGCGTCTTAGATGCGTGGGTTTCTCTGTTACACTTGTCCAAAAGGGATAGGTCGAGTTTTGACCATTCTGTGGCACCAGGTGACAGGTTCCTCGACTAGCGCGAGTTCGATGAATTTTAGCTTTATCTCAATATAGATCGGTACAGTATCATCGGTAATCAGTTTTTCGCGAAGTAGGATAGAATAGTGGCTGGTGTATCGGCAACAGTGGTTTGTGCATCGGGATCAACGTGTATACGAATTGGCGGTGCTGCCATTTCTGGGAGGATTTGATGTGGACAGCAGCTAAATGTAGAGGATGCATACTGATTTAGGATCCAAGCCTTCATTCTTTTGCTAGAATACTAGGAAAAGGCAGGGCTGATAGCCTCTCAAGTGGAAGATCTCTGCGAGGGCAGTAGCAGACCTTCTCTACAGTATTTGTCCCACTGGTTAGTTCTCCGTCATGAAGAAATACGAAATACACAGTTTTGCTATACGAACTTTACTGCCGTCAAGCAATGACGGACAACTCAAATATATACAACGTTCAAAGTCTCCATGTAAGGAAGCATTAACGCAATACATTCACTCTGCTGCACTAATACAAAGAGCTTCACGCCCTAGTTCCGTAGCTGTTACCATGGACAGTGTAATCAGCGAGGTGCAAACAGCGCTGTGTTGCTCGCGAATAAAGAAAACTAGAAACATATAGCTACAGCCCGTCAGTGCCGCGCACATAGACAAATTCAGACGAAAGATTGGTCGACGAACGACGCGGATTCAACTGAGAATCGAACAAGTTTGCCCGCTAGGTTGGCAAATATTTTGGAGTTAAATTTTGAGGCAGACTTGTCACGTATCTTATCTTAAATGTATGTAAACGTGGTACCTTGATGGGTGCTTCAATTAAATTGGCAGCAATTCAATGTGACATTAAACAATATTGTTCAATATACTGTCCGCCCAGTCAATTGCGTGTTGCGATAAATGCAAAGGTAGACCAAAACATTTCTAAACAGCCTCAATCTCGTGTCTGTGGTCCATGTCTGAAACCAGCATCTAGCTCCTGCTGAACAACGCAATCAAGCGAGATTGCTACTGCATCTGATTTAAATCTTACTCCCTATTTTAAGATATAATCGAAAAAATGTTTCAAGGGAAACAACATTTTATTTTCACAATGTTCATGTTTGCGAATAACATTCATTTTATTTAAAATTCAGGTAATGAAGTATAGGTGTCTTGTTTTTTTCCTTCCAAATCCATTTAATCAGATTAACACTGTACGCGTAAAAGCTACAGCGTCAAAATTAGTATAATTATAATTGATAATGACCACAAGGATTCAATCTTGAAATATCCAAACTCAAGTGATCATCATCATCATCATCATTTATTCAGATGCCATATAAGCCCTTTATGGGCTTTTTTTCAATGGACTGATACATAACAAAGTGGATACAGGCAAACTATTTATAAGATATTTTCAG
>OFHS01005776.1:0-11159 GCA_900245855.1 Calvadosia cruxmelitensis | reverse complement strand
AGATTGGACAAAGAAAATAGAAATTCATAATATGCAAAGAGCTTAATGCATACTGTAGGTCACTCAGGGAGAAAAGTTTCTTTTAATCTTACCGAAATTCTGTTGTTCAAAGGTTTTGTAATCCGATCCCGTATGTATAGTGGCGGTGCAATCCTGCTACAATTTCCTTTTGGCTCTTCGCTTCGTCGCAGCTGGCAACGCCTTTGTTGCGGATAAAACCACTGGCATTATTAATTTCTTACTAATTGAAGTATGGAGAACCCGTCTATGTCAATTTCATTCGTGTTTGCCTTCAGGTGATTAACTGTAATAATTTGACCCCTTTGGGGGCAGCTGGCTGGGGGTCAGTTGCGGTAAAAACCACTGTCAAGCTTCAATCGATGATTAGTGTATGATAAGAGACAACCTTATCGAAAAGTTGTGTTTGAACTGCTTCACATGAATAAATTCATAATTTTGAGCACTTTGCGGCACGTTTTACGGGTCATCGTTATGGATTTTTTTTGCCAGCAACCGATTTTCATATTTGTGGGAAGGAATTCCATGACAAATTGGCACTGGAGCTTGTGACCTCCTTCACGTGAATAAATTCTCTGGGCTCTCGGTCTAATACTGATCCCGAATTTGTAGGTATCAATTCTTGATATTTTGAAACTTACACAACATCAACGACAGCGGAAGAAATTCTGGCTTTGGTAGTGTCACTTTATATTACATCCACTTCCACACCTGGTTTCTATTTATGATGAAGCAATATATCACGTTGGCATGTGGCCTGTCATTGCCAGTACATTGTGGTTACACATAGAGCTGCAGCGGTTATGGAATTTTTATAATCGATAAACTGATTCAAATAACCGATTAACCGACGGTTAACCAAAGATAACAATAGAACAATAGACTTCGTACGGCCGTTCAAGACTTTCGCGAGATACCTCGTCTTGTCCCTTAAAGTTTCCGATTTCAAATCTTTCATCAACGATTAGAAATGAATGGTTTTCATACTACATCTTCTTTTTAAGCTGCATGGTTGTTTTGAAAAGTTTCCTTGGTTCTTTACTGACTTAGCATCTCGATTTTCTACACTAATGTTTCACAATAAATTATTTTTGGTTATTTCTTATAATCGGTTATGCAATGAACAACCGGTAAACCCGTTAATCGAAAAACCGCTGTAGCCCTAGTTATACAACACAATGATCTAATCTGCAATATTTATGACAACTTTATAATAAATTAAAGCAAATAACCCCCAGAGCAACAATGAGCAATAAGAAGAACGACCGACCTGCAGTTGTGTCAGATTGCCGTGAAGCTCAGCCACATTCAGACCAAGCAGGCCTAGCACAACCCTCAATTTATGTGCCAATCGCTTGGTTTGTAAGAATACGAGACAATGATCACTAAACGAGCGGCAACATAAGGCTAAAAAGAAAATCAAAGGTAATGTCATGGCATGGAAGCGATATGTTCGCATTTAATTACATAAAAAGAAACAACAATTTCTATACAATTGAGCTTTTCCCATTGGTTTATAATATCCAAACGTGTTTAATACCCTGCTATTTCTCTTCACGTGTCATGCAAACTCCCTTATTGTCCCATTCTAAGGATGCGTTACAACATATGCAAACATTGCAGATCTAGGAATCCACGCCCTGACAACTTGCCACCTGTTGGAAGGTTAGAGTCAGGGTTGTGACGTAGGCTAGACTATCTGTGTTGCTGTTACAGAAAAACCATAATCTCCATCAATCTTTGTTAACTAACATCTTCTAACCTGTTGCTGGCAAAGAAAGATTTATGGCTCTATTTCAGAATAAAGGAATGGTTTTTTTACAGAGTCCGGTTTTAAAGTCCCACTGCTTGTTTGCACGAAGGGCAGGAAATTATATGAGTTCTTCTGTAGGTCGTTCTTAATTGAGATGGAACTTTTTACCAGAGCATTAAAATGTGCGAAACTAACACAAAAAAAGAGTTTAGAAATGGTTGATCCAGACTGCACATCCCAAAAAAACAAAATATAGTAAACTCAAGCTATTTCATGATCTACTATCAGATAAAAATACTGAATTCTGTTGAGAATGTCAACAATTAAGCAACATATAAACAAACAAGCAATTTTGCTTACAGCATGACCCTTAACTGTATCTGTCAATCTTAAATTTCTATGTATCGTTGATATATGTAATACTACCTTAATTTTGATCTATGACTGATATGATGTTGAGATAAATAAATAAACAAACAAACAAATAAACCATTTTAGTTCAGACGACTTGCGAAAAACTACCTGCAATTATGGCAATGCGATCATTTTCCCTGTTTGGTCGAATTCTAATAAATTCTTGTTGCAAATTCATTGCTACGTCTGTGTTTTGGTCGATGAAAAGCTTGACCGGTTGATTTAACGAGAGAGAAGCAAGTTCTTCAACCTATATGGATGAAACAACAAAGCAATAGTTTTGAAAATCACCACTAGACGGATGAAAGTCTATGTCAACAATCAAGACACATAACCAGTTACTTTGTATAGTTTGTTAATTTTAACACAATTGCTGAATTAAAATACATAAAATGATACAATAGCAGAATGGAGCTATTTCATAGATGTTGGTGACTGAACAACCAAAGCAAAGCGTCAAAGCGACTATGCAAGTTGTGGATGAACAATAAAAACACTGTTGCTCGGCAACAAACAGTACGCAAGAGTATGATGGCAGGCTAAAAGAATCCTTGCACCACTACTGCAGCATTAGTACGGTCGGGACTTGACTCTTGACCTGGTACTTGACTACAGGCTAAGGCAACATGTATATGAAGTTATCTGTTTAACTCAAAATCCTCTGAAGATATGTTTCCAAAGTTTTAAGTAGTTTTTCAGCTCAACTTGCAGTCATTTTTTCAGTTTAGGAATTCAGAGTGTTACGAACGGTTTTAAGAACTCAAGCTAGTAATTTCAGGCACAGATAATCATTTGTGAAAACGTGAAGTTTTCAGTTGGCTTTAGCTGTCATAAATTGAGGAATGACACCAAAAATTGATCCGGTTTACGACTAAATTACTAGTATTTAATTAACTGGAGGTGATAACAGCAAAATGAGTAGATATGCCGCTAGATTGTATTATATTTTCAACTATTCGACAGCTCCTGATTTGATTTAAATGTTTGAAATATTTTGAATCTTATCAGTAGGATATCCCTTGAGACATGCAGTAGCAGAAAAAGACAATAGGATTATCTTCTGCATGCCTTGGAGTGCACTTTCCTTGCATTTTTCATTAATTAAAAAAACAGGGATATTCATTTGTCGCAAAAAGCCTTTGAATGAAAGCATTTGATCGAAAATTTCGAAATTCTATAGTTGAAAACTCTTTTTAGTTTTCTGCCAAGATTTGAATCACGAAAAATATATCAGGTTATTTGAATAATTCCGGTTTGAACAGCATCCCCAAAATGGGCATCGACACTCTTGAAGTGATTTTAAAGGGAGAGTATTGACCAGCAAGCATTGCGAGCTGAAAGATTGAAAACTGTTAACAGATTTCAAAGTTGCGTAACTTTCTTTTGTTCTTTGCGGTCTTCCCCGGACTGTCAGTTGCTAGCGCAATAGCGCTCATAACATTTCAAAATGGCCGGCCGCAAAGACCAAGCTGGCAGAAAGCGGAGCTCGCAGAAGTGATGTTATGTTATGTTGACGTGTTGGAAATACGGTTGACTGTTGGGAAATATCAATTTGCCGAGTACTTTTCCTCAAATTCTTCGTATGGGGAACCTTGTCGGACGGTAAATCTGGCAGAAAAACAAAGCATGGTGTATGGAACCGAAGCTCGAGGCCCGTTTGCCGCTGCTTTTCAGGCCGAAACTTGAAAGTTCCTACGTACATTCAGGCTTTGTAGAGAAACGTAAACGACGAGCCGCATGCATCAGCAATACAGATTTTGCTATTTATTCATTGTCCTCATGGATATCTACCTGAACGAGGAGCAGTTTTATCTCGATCTTTGATGACAGAGGAATGAGGATTGATGGATTTTTCGTGTCGAAGGCCAAAACGTTCGGCTCTGACTCGGAGCTTCTGATTCTCTTATTTAACATTTTACATGGACAATAAAGCCAAAGGATCGCAAGAAGACACGGTAACTCAACTGTTTAAATAATACTTCTTGACATTCACCCAAAACCTTAACACTTCTTCCGAGTTTGGCTGCAACCAACACGTGAACTGTGAATTTCAATTTTCAAACTGTTTTGTATAGCATCATTTCTGACGCGCCAACGCACCATTATTTCGATGACTCGGATTCAGCTAGTGCACGAGATTCTGCTTTTTCAGCAAGGACTAGAAAGACATCTTTCTGCTTGCGTTTTTTTCCTTGCAGATAAAATTTGTTAAATTGTTGCAGGCTCGTTTGTTGATGAAGCCTATTTGAATCTTCAAATTATGCTTGCTCTTACAAATTGACTGTTGTTGTGTCGCATTTTACATTCTATCCCTGCCTGCTACCACATTTTTTGTAATGAATGTACCTATGGTTATTATTAGTTAGTTGTTTTTAAGGGTTACAATGAACAGTGAGACAATCCTTCGCTAGTGGTCTGAGACACGAGCCATCAGTATGTTTACCGCAGCTCAAACACACGGCCGCAGACACTGGACAGGTTTGTGACGTCAAATTTTGCAATCGCAGCCTCCTTGTCAAAATTAACGCTCACACTGACTGCTGGTCAAAACCATCCCTTTAAATATGAAAAGCATTTCTCTTACCTCATCAGTCATTGTTGCAGAGAACAACATAGTCTGTCTCCCTCTCGGTGCTAGACGGACAATCTCGTCCATCTGGTCTTTGAAGTGTTCTTCCAGCATGCTATAATGAAGACAGGAAATATTCAATGCTGGCAAAATATTGGATTTTCTGACTAACTTGGATTAAAACATTCAACAGAATAACATCAAAATGTAATCTCTCAACCCGTCGGCCACTCACTCGGTCACTCGCCATACATCTCAGTGAGACAAATCGCCCACTTTTAACACAATCAAAACAGGAACACTTCCTCATGCGGCAATTTATGCTTACGTCAGTAAATTATTCCAACACAAAACATTTCTTGACAAAAGAAAAACACATGAAATATTTTAATGCTGCTAGACGTTTCTACCATCGACCTGTCCTTCTAAATTTGAGCTATTTCGATACAAAAAATCAGACCAGTGTTATTAAGAAAGGCAATTTAATTGGTATTGACAATTAACCTTGTAGGTCATGTGATTGACGTGACCATGTCAACATGACGATGATTATCGATCGATCAATCAATAATAGCATAATGGCGTGATCACATTAGAATGATGGTGATTACTAATCGTTCGATCGATCGATAATCGAATGATGGCGTGATCGCATGTAGGTTCTTAGTTGTTTCAACCTTAGACGTAAGTTGCTGTTCTTTAGTCGAGTTGTGGACTTCATTGAACAAAGTTGTTTCTTGCTGTTGACCTAGCGTTGTCTGATCTGTCGTCAGTCACTCAGTCTCATTCTCTGCAGTATTACAATATTTTCTATACAACCTTTCAAACTTGGTTATTGTTACTGCTCGTTTATGAACAATTATCATAGTTTTGTTCTGCCGCAAGGCTGCAATAGTTCACTATGAACCAGAATCATGTCACATCCACGTGAAATTCATATTAGAAAACCGTTTATAAATCATGTGAAAAGTGCCTTTTTCACATGTAATTGTTGTTCTTTTTTCAAATTCATATATATATTTTTCAAAATGGTTTTCATATTGTGCTTATTATGTTTTCACACATTTGTTAATCAATTTCTACTGTAGTTCCTGGCTGTAAGTACAATCGCATTGTCGTGTCACAGTCGTGAGAAGCCATTTTCTAGGAATATCAATTTTAGTTGGTCATGAAAAAGTACAAAATTGAAGAGCTTCTGAGAGTACATGAAGCTAGGCAACAACATTGATTATTCGCTCCTGCAACTGATCTGCAACAACTCACTGTCTGATGACACACCTAAACCTGCTGAGCTGCAATAATACCAGCATCAATTACAAACCCATAGCACGTCAAGACTATTATGTGAGTTCAACCTCACCTAAATTACATTTTGAAGGTCTGGAGATGTCTCATTTTTCCTTTGAAAGGAAGCTAGTCAACAGTAGATTGAGACCATCGATGGCAGATAGACAACAGATCAGACAAGCTTTTTCTTACCGATCTGCTTCATCCAATACCAGAATCTCGACTGCTTGCAAATCGAATGAGATGGCATTGTGCAAATGATCAATCAACCGTCCCGGTGTGGCGACAATGATATCTGGGTTCTTTCTTAATGCAGCTTCCTGCGATTTTGATTCCAGCCCGCCTGACAACGGAAATATGACAGTGTCAGATGACAATACAGAGAGTACCAAGAAATTTGTATACAACAGATAAAAAGATAACCAAGTGAGTTGGGTCTTGTACTTGCAGTGAACTCAGATGAACAAAAGCGACAAAACATTGAACAACATCCCAAGAACAGCGGCCAGCTACTTCTGCGTAACTGTACTCTTGACAGTCCACGTAGCGACCAGGTTGGAGTAATACAGTGACGAGACAAACTCAATGCCAAAAAGTACCTATCACTGCTGCATGGCTTGGACAGATGATAACTATAATACTAATGAATACAGTGCTGTGATTTACTTTATAACTAGCTACAAGGTTATAGTCGAAACCAGCTACTACCCCATTAGACAATGTCACACTACTGTTCAATAACTGGCTGGATGACATTTAGAATATTGGCTTTGCAAAATTTGACTCACTTAAGGCGATGCACAAATACCGTTGTTGTAGTGATACAACCTCGTATCCATGTAGCCTCGTATTGATGTATATATAATCCTTGACTCTGGATGCTGATAGTTAGTCAGTAGAGCCCTGGAGCTGTTGCATGTTGTGCATCTGAATATATTACATTTGTCTTATTTGCCATTTGTGCATATTGTGTATTGGTGTTACCAGCACAACAGTTGTTGCTTTGTAGATTGATGTTATTGAATTTTCCACAAAAATCATCATTGTCTTTACAACTGTGCTTATGGCAAAGTCATCATATGACTGCCTTGAAGTTTCTTACATTTAGTTTGATACGGTAAATTTCTTACGTTGCGACTTTTGTGAATCGGCCTTTAATGTCCAACCTAGCTTGATATCCGACATTTTAACTGCACCAGATACATTGTATTAATTCATCAACTGGGTTTGACTGCATTTGTATCTTGCATCCGCCACGTTTTAAGCAGCATCCTTGCAAACTTCGTAACTCACGACGAAATCAATTGACGATTGACAAAGCCGCACGAAACACACAAGACAACGATTAATGTCAATTCAAAAACCGTTACAATCAAAATACCCAAGTCACAGCTTAGTCAAATCAGTGAGGCAACTACTGCTGTAGATAGTTCTTTAAATCAAAGATTAACTAAATGCAAGAAAATCATTGCTAGCGTGATGAATACTATTCAGGCTTGACACACTGTACCGCGTATCATTAAGACTGGATTACAATGTTGCTACTAACCAGTTGCAAGGCAGATCTGAATGTTGGTGTGTTTGGCGAGAGCAACACTCACTGCATGTACCTGCGTAACAACAGCAATAAAAATGTTTAGGGCTACAATAGGTATCCAGTAGGCACACTCAGCATGTACTTTAAGCCTTTTATTCCAGTAGACCCTCTCATCTTGACCACAGTTGACACACGCTATACAAAGCGATATATTGTGGGCCTTTTATGTGAACAGCTCATTGTTTTGCTAGTTATTCTCCATCTGGAGCATCGCCTTAACAATGAAGTTAGAATTATCCTAGGATAGGCATTGTTTCTGCGTTTTTACAGAAGGAAAGCAAGTCGAATCTCCAAGGCAAGAGTTTCAAATACAATAGAGCAAAACCGCGAACGCATTGCCACTTCATATACTGATCAGCAATAATAAGCTTCTCACAGAAATAGTGCTCAAGACATCATCCGCGATCCTGAAAAAGCTATATCAGTGGTCTCTCAATCCACTGAACACAATTTCCTATACGATATTCCTTTGACAATATTGTAACAATTCAAATTACCCCGCTAGCGTGAGTGCATCTACCATTCCTGCTCACCATGTATTCTATAGGTAGCTTATTTATTTCCAAATAAAGAAACATGTTCAACAAAAACTATCATGATATACCCGTCAGAGAGCGCACCGCTAAACCTGCCTTAAAACGAGCGGACAAGGAATCAATGAAAATATTTGTTTACCACAGATGGTCACAACATATTAAATAGATAGGCAATTTATAAATTCAAAGTAAAAACAGGAAATGCAGTCAAACCTGCATTAGTGACCACCTCTATAGAGCAGTCACCCGTGTTAAAGGCCACTCTTCATAACCCCAAAATGGCACTTTCTATAGAAACCAACTTGGACAGAAAGGCCGCCTGTCTATAAATGTCATTTCCCTCAGGAGTCAGGACCTAAGCGTGACCGTTATAAACAAGGTTCACTGCACTTGCAAGTAGTCCCTTATGACATGTTGCAAGCACGGTTATTCAAGACAGTTGATCACTACAAACAGTTCGACCGTACTGTCATAAATTACCTGGATTGCAAGCTCACGTGTTGGCACAAGAATAAGAACCCTGGTGACAGCAGTATTCATGGGACGGAACAGAAGTCTCTCCAGAATAGGAAGCATAAAAGCCGCGGTTTTACCTATTGACAAACACAAAACCAGGCATTGATCACAACAACAAAATGTACAGCATCCACAGATGCTAAAATGTCAATACAGAAGGCTTTTTAAAACGTTGGAGGATTTTAATTTTCAGTACTTTTATAGTTGAACAACACGTTTTTGTAATTTGTAGCAACTTTTCAGTAGTTTGACGATTCACTACGTCAGGCACCCGTTTTAAAGTAGCCACCTTCTCTGAAAGGCCACGAAATATAATATTTTCCAACAAGAAAAAGAACATGATCGGGCAGAAGCAAGACTAAGCAGTCATCTAGGTATTGGTCAAAACAGAATTGATTTGATTTCAAAACAAACAAAATACTATACCTGTTCCCGTCGAGGCACAAGCACAGATGTCTTTTCCAAGAAGTGCAATGGGAATCGTTGAAGATTGAACAGGTGTCGGATGCACATAGCCAAGTTCGTTAATGGACTGAATGATGAAAAATATCAAGAGGTAATAAAACATTAACTAGAGAAGTAAAGAATTTTAATTGCAACTGCTACAGGGAAATAAATACTAGGGTTAGGGTTAGGGTTAGGGTTAGGTTTAGGGCTTTCTCCCTCCCAACCCACAAATAAAATAACAAGGCAAGATGCTTGTGGGCTGGTGAACTCGATGTGGCATCTTGATTTGAAAGCAACCAAACATTGACAAACTTGGCAATAGCCTTTGGTCTCTCTTCATGTTTGTTGAACAAACAATGTACAGAACTGAAAAGTAACTATGGTGGCTATTGGAAAGAGTCTTTTGCTCAGATCTATTCTTCATTGTTTTCCAGAGTGTTTACAAATTCTGTAAGCGGTGGTTTCACTATTGGTATTTACAAAGAACTTTTCCTGGCCACCTTTCAAAAGTCAAACATGAATAGATGCACGCTGTATAGCATGTTTAGCTTATATATCTAAGTAGAGAATACTTTGATCAATATTACTCAGATCATATACATAATTATGCAACTTACTATAATGCTGCGACATAACATGACAAAACTAAGTTGCAGAACCTGGTTGTTTCTCTTGTTTTGTTTATGAACAATTAACAAATCAATGAAACTCACAATGATTACTTGCAGTCTAGAACGATTAATCGGGTCCACCTCTAATAATATTTTCATCATAATTTCTACTCAAAATTGCCAACATCACACAAAGATTTCCTCAGAGCTTAGCTGAATTTCTGCTGTACCTGACTTTGAAAATTTCTTGACATCCAAGCAAAAAATTTGACTTGATACTAAAACCACTGTGATTTTGATATCAATAGTTCAAATCAACTAATCATCTGTTTCTTGCTCAGATGATTTAAATGGTAATTATTTCGTTAACAGATTGACAAGATATAGTTCAGTTCTATCTCGGTTTCAGTCATCAGATAATGTTGTTGTGAAATGCTTGCTGAACATTATATTTGTGTTACAAGCTAAACAACTCACCCTCATCAGAGGTCTTGATAAATTGATTTGGGCAAATGTCTCGTGATGAACTTGAGGAGGCGGTCGTTCAAAAAATTCTTCTACTTCGTCTTCTCCCTTCGGTAAAACATCAATAGAATAGCATTATAGGACACAAATAAGCAATACTTTTTGTACATACAGCTGACTCCGTTCAATCGACAATGTACAGTCTTAATATACGTTGGGATTCCTGCTAGTTGACCTCCACCACATGTGGTGACACGAAAAATTGCTCTGTTTGGAGTGTAGTAGCTGATACTCTCTTCTATGACGGCCAACTTCAAAGATGGCTTTTAGCTGTCAAAATAGTCAAGTTCAGCTCAAAAACAGGAAACCGTACTTGCTAAAAAGTTTAAAAATGAATCAGGACTACACTTGGCCACTTAGACCATTACTTTATTGGACCACACGTGCCAAGACAGAACAATTTCACCACAACATAAGCTCGATCATTCTATTGGTCCAAATGTCAGTCTCCTGATGTGGTCTGATTAAATGGAGTCGACTGTATCTCAATCAATGCCAGATACGGATTCAAATGCAACGGCTCTTTTTTCGTTATGCCGTCTGTTGGTGTAGATGTTTTTTATACGTTGTGCAACCTTTGCGTCATGTGCTGTCCAAGTGCTGCTGAGAAATCTATCAGTGGTCACATCGTCATTGGGCAAGGCGGCCGCATGTCACATTGTTGTTTAACAAAACAAATCTCAACTCATCTATCTATTGAGATATTTCATTTGGAATTGAAGAGATCAAAAGAAACAATGAGGATAAAGAAACTCGTTGAAGATTGGCCACAGGAGATCAAAATACAATACAAGCAGGCTCGGATACAACTACTGGAGTAATAATAATAATAATAATAGTTTATTTACTTGTATAGCGCTATTCCCAATAAATTGCCCAATAGCGC
>OFHS01005775.1:0-11159 GCA_900245855.1 Calvadosia cruxmelitensis | reverse complement strand
GCAACGATCTCACTCAAAGGTGTCAGCCCGTCTAGCCGGGCTGGCCCGACTCATGTAAACAGGCCCTTAGTGACTTCAGTGAACTCGTAGGGCCTGCGAAAGGCAAAAATGACCTGATTTCAAGTCATCGAAGGCAAGATAAATTTACCTTGAGGGTTTTGAATATATCATTATCTCATTTATTGAAAATACCAATTTCGACTGAATTTCATTTGGTCCTGCTCAGCAGGACAAGCAGGACCGCTATCTACGCCACTGCACCTTGCAAGGCATATAGAGCAGGATTTACTGTAGACTTTATGTTCCAACTTCCAAATATGACTTCGGTCGGCGAAGACGTTGAAAATTCACAACAGTTGTGTTGTTAGTCGGACGGGAAAGGGTCTGTGCTATGGACACACTAAACACGTCTCACAACTCAACAGCCTCGACTCGGCGTAGAGGCGCATCAAATATGGCCACATTGGTTTGTTTATTATACCTCTGGTTCAATCATCGTGCATTCTTCGCAGTGCTTCCACTTTCCAGGAACTTTCCTGGAAACCAGGAAATCTGTCCATCATGCAGGAACTGATCAGGAAAGTCACATTTGCAGGAAATTTCCAGGAAATCAATATTTTTCTCTCTTCTTTGTTCTGTTTGTTACTTTTGCGCGCGGAACGCTAAATTTCTGCTCGTACGATTGCGCGGATTTTTTCTCTATTTTGACGTAATTTACACCCACCAATTCAATTTATTGGCAATAGTGTGCAGATTATATTGAACATCTTTTAAATTCGCGGAGCGGAATTTCGGAGCTGGCTTCGCGGGCCCTACTTTTCATGCTGGTCGAGGTGCTTCCGTTGACGTCTGCTTGCCTCTCCAGAAGTCTTCGAGTTGAAAAATTAAAATTAGATATCATTTTATGCACTTATATAGCCTTGGATTAATTTGATGCACTGCTATTTTGGTTTGCACTATATTTCATGCTCATTTGCATTTTACAATGACGAATGTACAGTACTGTAAGTCCGTAACTGTAGATGTGATCACCCTGGGAGTGGACACCTTGTAAACCTACAGTATACATGCGCAATTCTCACCTTTTTGCTTATTTCCAAGCATGGTTTATTTGCCTCGGCCACCATGCCAGAACAGGAGTTAAAGAAAACAGTATATATGCTATAGTAAACGCGATTTTGAAGCAGAGCTAAAACTGGAAATTTACAGGAAATTCAGCACCACTTTCCAGGAAATATCAGGAAATTTTGGGTCAGACAATAGGAAATTCTGATTTTGAAAGTGGAAGCACTGATTCTTCGTTTGCCTTTCCAGCTTAAAGATGAATGCTGCCATGTTATACATTATACACAGGGCCAATACAAATCTTCACTATTCCTTGAAACTTAACATAATTTCAATTAAAATACAATCAACAGCACATAGAGTTATAATAAATGATATATGCTTAATAAAAAGTAGATGGTAATTTTTTTAATTAAACAACAGCAACATCTGGTTGTTCAAGGGTGCTGAAATACCACCTAAATTCATTCCGGGGTAATAGTGTTAGGGTGTGGAATGCTTTACCCCCTATCAACTCAAGCAAATATGTGAATTTAACCAAATTTAAAATTGACAGTAAGATTACAATTATTGTAAGTTCTATGGAATGATTTTTAGAACATTTATATATTTTTTCTTCTGCAGTCATCCGTCACAATGTTTTGAATTATTATTAGTTCTGCTTCATGTAAAAAGTTACACTGTAACTTATGGATACCAGGAATTAAAGTCACGCGCACATACACACCGAATAATTATGTTAAAAAAATTTCATACCACACAGTGAATAGTTTATACTAGCTAAAATATATTTACATAATGTCAGGTCCCATCGCCTTCATCAGGGTTATGGCATTGCAACGCTGAACTGCAATGAAAGGCTAAAGAATAATTGAGCTTGCTTCTCTTCTAGCAAGGGCCTGTGGGAGATGACACTGTGTTTAGATATTCCGTCTTTTGGCAGCACGGACATACCGAATGTCAAATGCCAGCCACTTAAATGTTGCCTTTGATTGAATTAAGCATCAGTGCATCACGAAATTCTACGAAATAACAGTTCAGGAAATTGCTCCGTCTATTATGCGATTAAACTCTAATGAGACTTGGGTGACATAATGATCAACAGATAATGAAAATTTATAAAGAATAGAGACCTTTTTCATTAAGCCTTCTATGAAAAGCACGCAGCGAGCTCTTTAACCTGCCCAGAATTTGTGAGGTGGGCAGATAATCAATAACAATGTTTTCCATCATCAAAACCTTGTCATAAACCGAGGCAATGCAAATAATTAATAATATAGGTATAATTATAAATAATAATAATAATAATATTAATAANNTTATTGAATAATTTGTGGATAATTCTAGAAAAGTTTCATCTTATAAAACATCAATTTTTATTTATTTATTGTATATCACTTTCGAAGACCTTGATGGCATAAAAAAAATATTTAAATACGCACCATCAATTATATATTTAAAAGAGGCTATGTAGGCCATAAACCGATAAAGACCAATCGCCTTTTCTGACATTTTCTATTGAATCATGACAAGGAATGTCTGGGTCGACGATTCCACTTATTTTTAAGCCACGATATCTCTTCCAACGAGTGTAAGCCGATGAGATTTGATCCTTTGAAGCAGCAGCGTCTAATAAACTGTTTTGTTGCTATACGTGAGCTGTTTATTTCGATGTTTTTGCATGAGGGTAGAACAATAGTTTTTGCTGTGGCATATATGGAGGCAGAAAAAACATTTTGATGAACGGAGGTACAGAGATGAAGTTTGTAAGAGTTCAACCACACTCTTCAAGAGGTCTGGCTCCCTTTATTAAAACTATTAGAGAAAGCTTAGAAATACATCTGCATTGATTGCAATTTTGCAGCATGGCGCGATACATTGAGCCTCTCACCAACAATTCAAAGGATATTCGGTAACGTGCTTAAATGATCTCTTATACAGCAGAGGTGGAATCAAGAGGGCGTCGTCGACGATTCGACACTTGCGTCTTGGTTTGGTAGGCCATTTTCTGCGGAGGCTAGAGACATCGGTGGCAACTACAATCAACCACCCACCGCCACGCCCCACTCAATCCAACCGGCGTGGTGGTGCACTTACCGACAACAACTGGATGTCATGGGTCTGACATGGACGGAGGCACAGAGAGTCTCTGCAAACAGAACGCTATGGGCGCGGAAAAGTTCGCAATTTTAGCGACGAATGTTGCGGATTTTTAGACGCTACTTTTCGTTTTAATGATGACCTCACCAACGGAGCAACAACTGTCGAAGGCAGAGATCCTGCTGGGATTCGAGTAGCGTCCCTCTGATGCCATTTCACCACTAAACCATTTGCGTGATGATATGTAGCGTGAGCGGTTGTTCGCTTGAAAAATTGTTCAAATCTAATCGTTCATGTTCAGTGTTATAGATGTTTCATTATGCACGCACAACTCCGCAAAAAGACCTTTTCTCTTCAAATGACGGAAAGGACGCATTCCGTTTTCATTTGTCGACATTCTAAACGAGATCGCATTTGTTTTGAAGTGATGAAGATCAGATGTAACTCTACAGGGTCAGGCAAAGTAAGATCACGAACGTTGAAGTGATGAAGGAAATGGCGAGGATGAGTTACAGTTCCATTCTCCTTTGGTAATTCGGGATTATATTCCATTATTGGCTTTGGGTTGCTAGGAACTGAATACGCCATCATTGGACAAATTAACTTGGTAAAGATGTGCGTTACATATAGATTCACATCAAATTTGATATGCCGAAACCCAAACGACGCTAAAGAAATCAAACGCAAACGATCTTTAGGGGAAATATAGCATTTTAATCGTATTTCTACACGCGCTGAAGGGGAAGGCCGCCCCCCGCCCCTCTGGTCCCTGAAATATGCTACTGAAGTCAACTCTCTTCCGTGATCAGACTTCCCTCTTCAATTGTTTAATTTCAATATGAGATAATAGTAAAACAAACGGTAGGTGTCCATGAGCAACTGGCATGCTTCCAGGTTGTTCGTTTATCTTTCAAAAATGCTTCTTTGTCTCCTGTTTTCATTGGTTTATTTGTATCAAAGCGAATTGTCCAGGTGTTGACCATCACGAAATCGTACAAGTAACACTATCCGCAACGCAAGAGACCCCAGAGAAACATCCTCAAGACCATCTGCCAACATCAAACATCGTAGAGTCTAGCGAGTATAATCAATCATTACGATGGAACGAAAACACTCCATTAATTGAGTCATGCCACAAAGATGGCACTATTGTCTTGTGTTTTCATCGGTCTATGTGACCACTCGCAAAAGCTAGTATCTGTCGTTGGTTGGATTCTTCTATTTCCTCTGGTGTCATTCTATGTATTTATATGCTTTTCTGCTAAGCTTTGTGCTTGATGTAACCTCTAAACTCACTCACATTTTGAACACTGTGCGTATAATTTGCTAGCTGATTGTCAATCGCTTTGAACTCGTTCTCTTCAGAATCTGGCAGTTGTCATCGCTTCACTGAATCATGTTACGCTTATATGACGCTTGGTTATCGGCTAGCCTTGCATCCGGCCAGCGATGTTGCCGTGTTCTACGCAAAACCTCACGAAATGCAAAGGAAACCGAAGCAAGCATTATGCGTTTAATGTAAAATTATAAGTTTTTCGATATTATCCTATTCTATTTCATTTAATTCCTTACTTGTAATGTAAACTATAAAAACTGCGCTAGTAACCTTGGTAATCGAATTCGCTAAATGCCTCGTCTGTGACAAATAAGCCATCCTATTGTTCGTCGGCGGGATCGTCTTATGCTGACTGACGTAAGCAGTAGCCATATCGTCACGTGATCTGCAGTATGCGTGGCTGGGCAATCGAAACCGGTATGCAAGTCGTTGGTTTGATCTCGCTTGGAGGTCAGTGTTAGCCTAGTACCTCCGCTTTCGTGACACCGGCTATCACTCTCCGTCTGTGTACCATCCCAATTGGCACAATGGCCGCTTCGTTGCAAATCCTGGTGTTCACTTTACTTCTTGCCAATGGATGGCTAATTTACACTGTCTTCGGTCAAGGTAAGATTGAAGATGATATTTTTATAACCTGCTTGTGATATTCCCTTCGCCATGATGCAGGCTCGTATCTATATGACCTTGTCGAATCGCTCGCACAGCTATCGACAAATGTATGCCACCATACATTAAACATCGGATATATTGTTTCATAGAGTAGAAAGTGCGAGTTTGAAATTATTTCCTTCTTTGAATCTCAGCAAATATCATTGTCAAAATATTTGCGAGGCAAGACTTTTCAGAGTGAGTTGCACCATTAGTTAATTGTTTGATCACACTAACAAAGAATGTACTCTCGAGAAAGTTCAATCTATAGGCTCTGAGGAACATTCCCGAACTAAGACGGGAAGTATCAGACCTTCTTGCGGGCTAAGGTATTCGAGGTACAAAGTTCACGATGTTCGAACGTTTGACGTCTTTGCTTTGGTGACGGAATCATTATCTTAATTGAGCTACGCGGTAAATTCTTAGCAGATGAGGCTTGGTTGCAACAATGTTCCAACATATTCCCGTCCCTGGACAATTGTCTGTTAGTAGGCTTTGTTGTGTACCTACATTCAAATCATTGCTTTAGAAATCCGTTCATAAATTTGTTTCTCTCACGCTACTGTTTCAAAGTTAGCCGGCTGACTCGCCTATCCCATTGGACAAGCTTGTCGTTCTTGAACTCGAATACGTAAACGATATTGTTCATTTGCCTATGACACCTGCGGGTCTTTGCCCTGCACCGTCCTTTGTTACCAGAAGGGAATTGTGTTTTTATCGATCATTTCTGTTGCCAAATTGTGGTAAAAGAACGATAATCGGTGACTTTGGAGTTCGCAACCTATTTTGCTTTTGTACTATACTGTAATCGCAAGCCAAAGATTCGTAATTTGCATTTGCGTGGGGCACCACACTAAGCAATGCTACGATATTAATTAAAGATGTTATTGAGTCTTCCATCCCTCAAACAGTCACACAGAAGGGTTGTCCCAGTTATGATGAATTCAAGGAAATAAACCGGGAGCTAATCAGCTAGGTTTATCTCCCATTAGGACAATACGATGCGTATGATTTTGTCGAGCTTGACCAATCTCCGTCGCAGTCAATGAAGATAAAGCAGTAGTGGCTGCCAACCCGCCTTTGCTGTGATATCAGGCATGAAGCATTGAAAGACTGAACAGGCCGCAGGGACTCCAAAGAATGCCAAGAGATTGGAGCACTTTCTTGTTTGACTATACAGCCGTCTAAAACCCGGGTAATACCCATAAATACTATTACTCCCGCTGTGAATGCTCACTCATTCCTTTTCGGTTTGCTCCTGAAAGTCCGTGAAGAGAACAATCATAAAGCAGAGGAGGGGGTTATTTCTTTAAGTTTCTTTGAAGCAAGTGAAAGTTCAAGTTACGTTTCCTCCTTTTAGTGGATTTTATGCTTGCAAATTCTTTGCTAATAATCGATGGGATAATACGCCTGCTAAAAGTTGAATCAGACAATGTAGCGAATCTTGCAAACACCTCCCACGTATATTATTCAATGCTTCTGACTCATTTTATCCTTTAGTTTCACCCGCTGCTACAGACACGGTGCAGACGTCAACGGTGTTAATGACTCAAACGACTTCAGTTACGCCAACGTTCACCTATCGCTCGACGCTGACGACACCAGCCGTGACGACAGCTCCATCAGGTACGAGTAGTCATGCTTGTAGATATTTTTCAAATTTATTTATTTTTTATTTTTTCAAATTTCTTTCTCCCATTTTTCAAATTTCTTCGCGCTGCCGACTCCAATCTTGGGTCTTATAACTGGGCGTGTGATTTACTGCATGGCTCTTACCGCATCGTTGAAGGGAATAATGAGTATTTTGTCAAATCGAAACAGCAGCTTTCAAATGTTGTTCCGGCTGCATTTTTAACAACTCGAAACTCGAAAGTAACATTTTCAACTAATGAACCGGCTTCGACTAACCTGCGAGGGTGACAAATTGACTGTGCCGAGTTGTGTCAGAGGTATGCTTGGTTGATCTTGTCGTGGACGTACCACAATAGACAGGAAGAACTTCAACTTAACTCACGATAATTCCACGATAACGTGAGACAGTTTATACTTGCCAGACTTCATTGCATGTCCAAACGAAAGACTCTTTGTCAGGCCGCTTACACGTCAGAGACTGTTTCCTTTTGAAAGGCAACAATAGTACATTATTTTTCACAAAAGATAACATGGACTTCACCACGATTTCGTCAGGAAAACGTATAAGAATACGATCAGGCTACCCATTGTGAGACACTTTTCTGTTGAAACAAAATATGCAAGGTTTGCAACTGTTGCTGCCACGAAATAGCGTTCACAAGCGCTTTGCGTGAGATGTACTTACTACTCAATATGTTTGACTGGACACATTTTCAGAATCGCAGAAGATCTTTGGAGTTCGACCATAGTTTCGACGGAAACAGCGTCCAATTTTTACAATTTGACTCATAGCTCAAAATATTTTAATTTAAAAAGTAGCAGATGATGCACACTACAAGGCAGTGTATGATAGGAGATTCCGATCGCATTGTACAGAGGCAACGAACGAGGTTTAGAAATCACCAGACTCTATGCGTAATGCAAAATATCAGTTCTTGTGATACGGTGATTAATTTTTATACATGCTGGCTTCAGCGCTAGCTCCATAAGAGGCACGTACGTCAAACAGATGTATTTTCGCATTTGTATTCAAGATTAAATGAACGATAAGTTATATCGAAGGCAGTCTATCGATCTCAGATAGTCATCAACACGGCAAGTTAGCTAATATTGTTGTCTGTTGTGAGTCATTTTTAGCTTTGCTCGACTGATCAAAGTCCTTTAGTTCTTGTTAACCATCAATTAATACATTGGTAATTATCAACAAATTAATATTAAAATTATAAATAAATCAATATTAAAATGAATAATAAATTAATATTAAAATTATAAATAAATCAATATTAAAATGAATAATAAATTAATATTTAAATGAATAATAAGTTAATATTAAAATGAATAATAAGTTAATATTAAAATGAATAATAAATTAATATTTAAATGAATGATAAGTTAATATTAAAATGATTATAATAAATTAATATTAAAATGAATAATAAATTAATATAAAAATTATATATAAATTAATATTAAAATCTATCATAAATTAATATTAAAATGAATAATCAACTAATGTATAATCAGGGCACTACAGAGGGCCTTCTCATTCTGTGAGCTTGCCTATAGATCAAACAAAAAAAAGAGGCAAAGTATGTTTTCTTTCTAGAAATCGCTTCATACGATATAACAGTCACTATTGTCAGCATACAAGTTGGTCAGACTGTCATTGATGCCTCTAATCCGGATGTTTTTGATCCAACGACTGCCATCTTCCTTGCAGCAAGAAATGCGTTTATCGCAGTGGTAAGTGCAGCTGTGCATTTTGTAAAAGTAATCAGTGGCGTAGCAGTAAAGAGAGGGCTAATTAGATGCTCGATTTCAGAAATGCAGTGTTTCCCCTTCAAGATCTTTTGCTTGTGTTTTCCTAAGAGTCGCTTGAGCTTCAAAATCTCAAATATGCGTACATAACTAAATGTATAATAGGTCCTTGTAACATCGGAGAAGCATTGGGAGCGCTTCTGGAAAGATTACCAACATTGTTGGAAACCGAGATTGAGAAAAGTACAGAAAAACTGGCGGGACGTGGGAGTCGAACCCACGACCTTTGGATTGCCGGTCCACTTCTCTGCAGTTGAGTTAGACGCACTCTTGTTAATTAACATTGATTATATTAACATAAATTTTCATAGGATCCTGTTTGATTAAAACGAACTGCACTGAAATAATATGCTCTAGAAAAGAGCTTTTTCTTGTTTCAAGTATCAACATTCTCAAAGTAACTTTAAGTAAGACTTGGTCTGATGGGGATACTTGACAAGTATTCTTACATTGAATTTAAGAATTCAGTCAAACTTGTATTGGTGGCCATCTCTATAGAGCAGTCACCTGTCTATAAAGTTCATTTTTCTCAGGTTCTGTAGGTGACCGTTATAGACAGGTTTTACTGTACTAATTTTCTTGTGTATAATTCCATAAGATAGTCACAATGAAAGAATAGTACTGATATAGGTAAACAACAACAAAAAAGGTAAACATTCGTAAATATTGCAAAGGTATATAAAATCATTGTTTTGGTTATTTGTTTTGCAGCTTACGGCTTTCTATCAAGCTGACAGTGTATTGAGTGAGCTGTTCCTTGGAATACTCTTCAACAGCTTCATGTAAGTATGGGATGTGGTTTACTCTTGAATTGGAAAAATAACAAAAAATGTCGCTACAATTCAAAGCAATGATACTCTACTATGAAGGCAGTTTTCAGATAATCAGATATCTTACAAAAGTAATTCTGGTAAAATATGTCCAATACATTTTAGTTAAATTCTTGTACTGGATTTAAGAATCTATTCCTTGAAATGAGAAATTTAGTAAATTAGTTAATAAGCCGTAATAAATTTCTATACAATGATTTTATCTTTATATACATTTTATCTCTATTTATTTTATATTTTTAGGAAGCTATAAAAACTATATCAGTTAGCAATTCTTTAGAATCTTAGAAAAATATTCAAACCCCTATTATGATTTAAACTTTCTCCGTCTCACTGTGGGTGAGCAGATGTCGCCATCGCTAACAGTTTAATTCAATAAGTCACTCAACGGACAATGTAGCGTCGGCTATTTTTTTTTCACAGAGGTCAATGACACGTAGATCTTCTTATGCATAGCCTGCGTGGAGTCTTCAACTGTTTCTCTGGAAATTAGTAATCTGTACTGATTTCCAGAGAAACAGTTGAAGTCTCCATGCAGGTTAGATATGCTATGATTCGAAGAAAACTTTACTTTCTATGTTTTACTGACATTCAAATTATTAAAACTGTACTTACATTTTATATCAATTTATTTTATACTTATCAGTGTGCGGAATGCAATAACTAAGGAATGAATGATAAGGCGTCCTGGGTATAAGGTGTATAATGAGCACTCTGGCTAACTCTCAATCTCCCTCTGGCTAGATACAAACGGCAACGATATTTATATATGACAGATGAGAACGAGAACAATAGAGATGAATATAAGAGGCTAACAAACATGATAAAGAGGTTACGAATAATTAGGTATGCTACATCAGTGCTTGATACAATATTCAGAATAAAATGAGATCCGTAAGCATATGAAGTTACCTGTAATACAATCAAACTTGTATTAGTGGCCACCTCTATAGAGCAGTCACCTGTGTATAAAGGCCAATCTTCATAACCTCAAAATGACACTTTCTATAGAAACCAACCTGGACAGAAAGACCAAAGGTGATCATTATAGACAGGTTTCACTGTAGTTCGTTTATGGTTGGCGACATATACTTTTGTAATTTAAAAGTGACGATTCCATGTTTGTATTCTTTATCAGACAAGGATCAATTATTGCTGATTACACGGTGCAATTCAAGAAGAACATCACGGCTGTTACACAAGGAACAACGGCAAATGACCTAACGACAAATATCAACTTGAATCCAGTATTTTTATCGGGTTCCAACTCCTCTGTTACGTTCGTACCAAACACAGTCAATGTTGGAGGTAGGGATTTTGACTTCGGGTATATTTCTACTGCAGACTATCAGAGTATCAGACATATCATGTGCTCTCGCCATTGCATTGACAACGCTTTATTATTAAATCGCATATGAAGATGGTCGCTAGCAGGTTCAGGTTAACAAAATATTGAAGACCTCTTCACATCTATGTGTCAATTACCTTCTTTAAAATACGAATAGGCTTATATTTAAAAGAAGGAAAAAGAGAAATATAAACCGAAAATATAAGCAGAAATATAAAAATATATACAATTAGATATACAGTGTATGATTGTAAATTGCTGTGACCTCACCTTCAAAAGTAAAAATGTTTTCTGTAAACTTGTGGGATTTTTGTGAATAAATGATGATGATGATGATGTTGATGATGATGATGATGATGATGATGATGATGATGATGATGAT
>OFHS01005773.1:0-11167 GCA_900245855.1 Calvadosia cruxmelitensis | reverse complement strand
TAGTCACACGATAGACAATATTACAGTGCGTTACATGGATTATATAAGGGACGAGGTCTGGGTACTAGTTACCAGATCCCAACATTCAACCATTGCATTATTACAGACTCATGTCTGGAACACAGCAGACGTGTTTATATCGACTTTTATGAGGAGTTGCGGGATATGTCCCTCTCCGGTGGCACGGCTATTGCATACTGACCTTCCTCACTCCCCTCCCTTTAATGTTCAAACTCGCTTAACATTCCACATATTTGCTGTACAAGCAAAGGGATATCAACCAAGTGGACTGTACAGTGAAACCTGTATAAGTGGCCACCTCTATAGGGCAGCCAACTGTGTATAAAGGCCACTCTTCAAAACCACAAAATGACACTTTCTATAGAAATCAACTGGATAGAAAGGCTACCTGTCTATAAAGGTCATTTTCCTCTGGTCCTAAAGGTGACAATTATAGACAGGTTTTACTGCAATAAGAAAATGTATGTCTGTTGTACCTTTGATCACCACTGGCTTATGCTTGACAACATAGTTCATATAAAAGTCTTCTGGGGATATCATGTAAGGTAGAGTATCAACCATGCCATCAGGTGGACGATGAGATCCAAATGGTTGTTGATGACCTCGTTTGTAGATTTCTTCATCTGTCATGCTGTCTCCATTCGTCTTTGCAGAATATTTTTCTTTGCCCTCTGGACAATCGCATTTCTTCTTTAGCCAATTTCCATTTACAGCCAATAGTCCGATAAAGAGGAAAAGCGTGAAGAAGCCTTGCTTGCTCATCTGGTAATGAAGCAAATTTCTGATTGAACTCCAAGGTCAAATGTGCAGTATAAGTCACATGTTAGTACTGTGGGTGCACGTGCATACCGTCACAAAATAAAAATAAAATAAAAATTGGTTTATATTGCGTATAAACATTTTGCTATAAGCTGCTTGCTCTCTCCCTCTAAAAAGCAGTTTATGTTACACAAGTATGTCCCAAGTTATCGCTGCTGTCTCTGGTAGCAGTTCATACAAACAACACGAAAAGAGACATCAACGAAGAACAGAACAAGAAGATTTGGCAGACAAATAAATCAACGAATACCCCGAGGCAAGAGCACTTGCCACATGAACAAGGAGAAATGATTGTTGTCCAGCCACCAGCAAACAATCCGTACATTTTCAAAGCAATGAGCAGCTGTCTAACAACATTTGACGAAAATTCCAATGCATACAACAACAAGCCAGCGAGGTTCTGGTTTGCAAATACTGAACAGTTGAAACAGGAAGAAACTTGTGCGTAGCGTTGTTTTGAAGCATTGCTTTTTAATTTGTGCACATACCTTCAAATGTTGGAAATGAGCTTGACCCGTGGCGCTGGTCGTTTAGCACTCCCACAAATTGTGCAGAATGTTCTCTCGAATGGTGCGACCTGCGAAACGGGAAGAATTTTGTACCCGGCGGCCTTTGTTTCTTTTCAAACACTTCCTTCTTCCAGTCCCCATGTCTGCATTGGACCATATAATTAATGCAAGGATGAATTACTGATGCATGTTTTACTGCACACATTAAATTACCACACGTTATGGAAATAAAAATAAATTATAAATTTATTTTAAAATAATGTTCAGTCTGAGTGGAGAAGGGATTTCAATGCAATTTGTTGCTGATATGAGAGGGAGAAATCATTATCATTTACTGCAGTCATAATTATCCAATTGTGTGTGTGACTTTATTTCTGAAATCCATAAGTTACAGTGTAACTTTTTTACATGGAGCAGAACTAATAACAAATGTAATACATAGATTGAAGGTATAAAAAATTGTACTGACAAGAAAATAAATAAAGAGCTATATACAGGATGATCTAAAATCATTGAGTAGCATAGTACATAGTTTTTACAATCAATTTTGAACTTGGTAAAATTTGCAGATTGCTTGAGCTGACAGGGTAAAGCATTCCATGCTCTAACACCACTGGCCCGGAAAGAATTTAGGTGGCGTTTCTGTATTTTTGCATGCGTTGATTATTATTTTCTATGCTATATATTTCGCCTATTCTAGCATTTTATTTTCAGCTATGTGACTTTAAAACAACACAAGGTCGGAAATAAATAAATAAAACTTAATCTTAAATACAAATGCAATAACATCTTCAATTAAAAAATACCTCTAAAATTACATTCTATTTACGAACTATTTTTTCTATGCTTATTATTATAATAATTGTTATTTAGTTCCTTATTAATTGGACCCTACAGTGTAGCCCGCTTAAGCGCAATAGTAATTTGCCAACGATATCCTTTGCTCTTATTAGGAATTGTGCTTATCAGGAACTGGCTAAGAGAGCTTGTACTGTACACATTAATTCGATACAAAGCAAATTGTTTGCAGATAAACGGGTTTTTCGCTTATCCGATTTGCGCTTAAACGGGTTATACTGTATCACAACCTTTTAATTCAACTCAGCATAAACTTGACAATACGCCAGCAGATTATTGAAGTTCCACATTATGGTATAATACATCGCCTTATTTTATTAGTATCTATAAATTAAAAAAATTACTTAGTAGAAATCTTGTATCGCATGTTAATTGCTAACGGCAATACCTAATTAATGACAAATACTAATTAATAAACAGCACAAATGGAAGGAAATCTCAGCAAAACTTGGTAAACTTAAATTGCTTTTGCGGATTACGATCTTTTCATAGCTTTGATCCTACAAAATAGAACGCAAAGGTTTCTTGAAGCTAGCTTACGGTACATTGTAATTAATTTGTCAATATTAAATTGAAATATAAAATTAAATGAAAATGTCAATATTAAAGTGATAATCCTTACAAGTGTAGTGGCGTCATAGCCTCGTTTTTATGCAGTCTCGTATTCGTGCTTGATACACTATATATATCTGTAAGCCTGCATTACATGATTCATTCGGTCTTGAATATACTCGTTGCAACATCATCGTTCCTTCGATTGACTGAGTCTCGTTTGCTATGGAGTCTAATGCTACCGCAACAAATGGTAACCCCGACGTGGAGATCGCCGCTACCGCCGCAAGTTCATGGCCCCGATCAACCCCTTGATGTCGCTGCCACTACGCCGTCAATCACTAACGCGATCCGTCTCGTCGATACGAGAACAGCTGCACGTGAATGCATAACAGTTCAGCTAGAGGCCGTCCCTCTTCCTCTTAATGCACTTATTACATAAACTACGCCATAAATCACGGTCAGACGCGGCTGACAAAGTAACACCAAACAAAGACAAATCAACACTCAATACATCACCATACAATACCACCCTGCTGTGTCCTTGCTTCTTAGTCGTATAACTTGATAGTAACTTTTTAGAAATGACACTTCAGTCAGACACCAGTGCATCTTTACACATTTTGGGTAAATAAGAAAGGAGAATGAGATGCGAGCTGAACAATTGAGAAGGACAGAAGACGTATGGATATCCATTGGGCTCCTGAAAACATCCGCGACGCAGTGGGCAGTGTGGAAGCCTGGACACTAATACCAAATAGCACGTGTATACCTCGCCTTGATCATGTTTGAATGTAATTTTAGTGATTTTGACGAGATTTTAAATTTGTAAGTTATTATTTATATTTATACTCATTGTTATTCAGTTTTTAAGTTTTCCTTCTTCAGAGGTTTGTTTTAACGATGTAAGTAATTATATTTGAAATAAATGAGGTAAGCTAAGTCATGTTTGGGTTTCAACTCAAGAACGGTTTTCTTCCTATGTTTACCTCTCTTGATAACGATCCCAATAGGCAAGAATAGGGCTTGGAGGGTCACATACAATCACCGACTGCATAAGAACGGGTTGCGAATTCTAATGAGATGATGAAACTTATCGGTTCCGTTTACCAAAAAGCATTTTAACATGATCAAGTTTTCTAAAAGTAATCTAAAGTTTTGGTTGCGTCATAATAATATACCGAATCTCATATCATAATGTTTCTACTTCAGTCGTTAGTGAAAACAGATCCCTTTAGGATGATGCTACGATTGAAAATTACCCCCGGAAAGTTTTATACACCCAATATGACCATCCGGCACCATTTATCCAAATTGATCGGTTTTCTCCTGGCCTCCTTCCGTGATCTCTTGCGCTAGCTGGACTTTTGACAATTGTATTTATAGCCAATTATTCATACGCTTTGTGTACCCAAGTATTAATTACTGTAAATACACAGCAAAACACATAAAGAAAGGCCAGAAAATATTACACATCGTCATTATGGGGGCCGAAAATTTTTACTGAAAATGATTTTCATACAGATGGTATCTGAACATAAGGAATATCTTTCCTTATTCGTAGGACGTCTTTTAAATTAGTTTAGTTGATGATGATTTCGTCGATGATTTGGTCTCCTGCGTCTTCCATTTCTGGTGAAGACGTCTCGCACTGCTCTGAGATCGGAGGTTGTATCTTCGTCAAGGTTTTTCGAGCATTTAACGATTCCATGACATCATTCAAGCAGATGTTTGATAATCTTCTCTTTCTTTTGCTATGTTTATTCTTGATGGGAATAGCTTCGTCAATGGCTTTGATTTGTTGCTGAAGATTTGTCGAGTAGCATTCTACTTCTGCTTTGTTCTCTGGAATGTCAACCACTATTGCTTTTGATTGAGCTTCAGCGTCAACTGTCAAGGCACTATCTTCCTTCTCAATTTGTGTCTTTGCTGCTTTATTTCCGCTACCAACTTCAAGTCGATTATTCTCCTGTGAAGGCAACATGAAGCAGCATGGAACACCCTTTCCCTCTTGCTGCTCATCAATTTCTTCCTTTCCAAGGCCTTTGAAGTCTTCTTTGCCATTGAACGCAGCTTTCAAAATGTTATCTTCGGCTTCCTTGACTCTCTTGAAGCAAGTATCATTTTGCTCTTCGAGCTCAGTTATTAGTCCAATCTTAGACTTGATCTCGATGTTTTGCTGGTGGATTTCTTTTGCCAGTTCAGCATTCTCTTTTTCGAGCTGTTTGATTGCTCGCAAGTGATGATTGGTCCCGTTTCTCATTCGGTTTCTGGCGTTCTTCAATTGTTTCTTGAGAATGGCGTTCTCCTTTCTCGCCAGCTGTAGTTCCATCTCGTTGTTGGCGTATGTCTTCTCAATGGCCTTGAAAACCAAATGATCTGTTCTGAATTCAACCAATTCGATGTCTCTATCGTTTATTTGCTGCTGAAGATCTTCAAGTTTCCCTTGGAACGACGCAGCTTGCTCGTTCAGCATTTCCTGGGTTGTCTTCTTCTTCGTTCGCCTCCAGCACATCCATCTGGAGCAAGCACTGCTCACCAATGGCCGCTCGCTCTCTCTGGCCACTTGCTCTTGGGTCATGGCTAACTCTGTTTGGATTGACTTCAACACCTTCAACTTTTCATCAATCGTCTTCCGCATGGCGTCGATCTTTACACCATAAGCCTGCTCTCTCAACTTCTTCTTCGCCTTAAATATCTTCATCTTGACTAACAAGTCAGTTTGATGAAAGGCAACTTCATCTCCTCCGACATCTTTGGTTTGATCAACTGCTGATGGTTTCGGTTGCAAACCTTCTTGTTCGTCTTCTGTGTCTGAGTTGGTGTATTCCGTTGATTCGCCGCTTGTGCTCTCAGCCAGCAAATCGTCGTCTTCGGTGACATAGAACAGGCTTTTATTATCGCCTTCTCCGGCATCGCTAACGACGCCTCCATGGCTGCTCTGTGCCAAATCGCTTGTTACATCAGCGTCGTCTTCCATCAACGCCTTTTTGGAGGGGATGCCACACATGTCCTCTTCCGTATGAGGATAGTTGCTGCTGGAATTTCAAATAGAAATAAGCTTTGCATGACCAATTTGATCATCGTTTTGAATTGACTTAGCACACACAGGTCACAATGAATCTACTAAACTCACGTTGCTTTTTCACTGCATTTTTCAGTTTGAGTCATCTTCATAACTGTTGCCTGGCTTGTCATTCTCGTTGACTGTCTTCGTAAGCGTGTGCGTCGCACACTCAACAGTAGACAAGGTCCTATTGAAGAAGAATGTTACAAGTAGAACGCAACACGCAAATATCAAACCAACGTACTCATTTCAATCGGGATATAAATTTCAGTTATTGATAAGAAATCTTCGATGAAAGTACCACAGATGAATGTACGATGGTTGGTTCTCACCTCTCTTTGGACCTTCCGATGAATAATCTAAATCTCTTTGATGTCTTCACACCAAATAGTCACCAATCGCATCGATCGAAAATCCAATCTCCGTCGACATTCGACGCAAAGTGATTCGGTGAATCGTGCAAGGCTTCATTATGACGTCAGAATTGTATCCTCGTTTTGACAATCCATGTAGCAGCCTGGGCACTACACTGTGGCACTTGGATGACTTTGAATATTATTGAGACATTGTTCATAAACGACAATAATGTTAGTTATACTCTACCGATGTTGTAAGATTCATTTTGGTACATTTGTTGGTTTGAAAACATTATAAACTCTCGATAGTTACATGATCTGATCCGCTGCGGAATGTGATCCGTGTGTAGATTTGAATGTGTTCTATGTGAAACGGAAAGCGCAATACAGTCACAACGGAGAGCAAGAGGAACCGTGAATAGGAACAGTGTCTTTTTTGGCTAGACGTCGTTCAGGAATGAAGTTTAATATCATCATCATTTTTATTTAGCGAGGCTATCCTGATAAGCTTTCGCTTGTCTCCTTCAAGGCCCTCCAAAGTACAGTATGGGATAGCACTAAGTTAAAGACGAACAAGAAACGAGGTTATACATTGAGAAGAGGTTGACTGAAAGAGGTTGAGTAAGTGAAGCTAACTCACTACAGATAGTAATTATTTACAGGTATGTGTTATACAGCATAATTATAGTAGATACTGTTATATTCTTGACGTAACGAGACGATATGTACAGGTTGCTCAATTGTATAATTTAAGTAATGTCAGACAAATAGAAAACACAGGCTAGAATACGGTAATAAATCCTGTTAAATCAACATCGCTAGCACTTAGTGTACAGGCTAGACAGATATTAATAAGAGACGGACATGGCATCGAGGCCAGCTCCCCCATTCTACGCCAAACATTCTCGTGCCGTGTTGGTATGTTGATGGCTTTATGGGTTGTGTATTCTCCAAATATAGGTTTTACGGGGTGCATTTACTGCAGATTTTTCCGATTCTCTCGTTATATCCGTGACATTGATATCACCCCTCGCGTTTCTCAACTGATCTTGAAATTGTCTGGGATGGGTTTCATCGCGAAATTTGCTAGGTCCGGTTTCAAAAACAAGATAGAGAGGTAGAAATATTTTATTTGACGATTCATCATCATTGGTTTTCTGCCTTAAGGCAAGTTCTAGGCATGTAGCAACGCCAATTCTCTCTGTCGCGGGCTCTCCTCTTCATCGCGCTGCTTAAGACTCATTTGACGATTATAACAACGTTAAAAACACAAATAAATGAAATGATGTTGAAAAAATAACAACAAAAAATGTTGAATAATTTGGCACGTGGTTAACTTTGCTTTTAAAAGCCCAAAGCTTGCCAAGCATGGTCAGAAAGAGATTTGCCAACGCGAGAAACCAACGCGGCAAGAAAATATTTATCCCACATAATATTGTAGTTATTCTGTGATGCTATTATGTCCAGTTTCTATCGTTTCAGGGCGAGGCTTGCCCGCTGACGTAATTACGTCATTTCTGCTATTAGAATAAAATTATCTGTGCTTGCAGACGCGAGCTTGTGCAAAATGCATCCTCGGTCCAGATTTGTGCATTGCAATTGTTGGAGCGACTTTTGTAATTAGTGTTCGTGGGATGATCTTATGAAAATTTAATCGTACCTCACGAAATCCCGTTTAGTTATTTCGTCAGCCAAAATTCGAATCGGCAGACAAGATCGTGCATGCCGCAAAAACATTCTTTCCGTTGTCATGGTCATAGCAAAAGCCATAGAAATTGAACACGGTAGGGAACTTCCCAAAGGTCAATTCGAACCAATATTATTTTCACATTATTTCTGGAATCTTGGTCTAAGTTTTGCGTCCAGGCCGCTATCAACCTTCATGCAGAATATTTCTAAATTGCAGTGAAATTGACAAAACAAAAACATTGTTATGACATGTTTTGGTGTTTCCCAGGCTTCTGGTTGCTGTCATTTGATTGGTTGTTGTTTTGGTTACACGACGTCATTTCTAACTTTAGTAACTATTGCACCACCAACTCCATAAAACCTGCAACAAATCCTCTTCGCCTCACTCCTTTGAACGAACGTTGTTGATCGTCTTGTATTCTTGCGAAGCAGAATACGACCTGGCGCTTCTCGAGTTGATCTCGACCGGTGGACTTGCGATCTTGGGATAGCACTCCCAAGCAACTTGCACTTCACGCAAAAAAAACCATTACGGCAGGTAGTTCGACCGCTTCTCACCTAAAAAGTAAGAAATGGCCGGCGCGATCGTATCAAACAACAACCTCAACAGAATGGAGTCACAGAGGCAGGAGCGGTCCTGTTTGCGACCGTCTCCTTTCTCTCACAAAGTACGACACCACAGAATACGAACAGATCGAGATTTTAAGCGACTTGAAAGCTCCATCTTCGACGACGACCTGGAACGAAATGGCACAACCATGTGTTGTGTTTGATGATGAAGGTAAGCGACCAATTGCACCACCAACATGCAACCATGTGATGATTTGTCAACTCATCCCAGGCTTATCTTTGAATCTGTTGTCATTGACGCTTGTCTCTCGCTTGCTACTGTACGTCGCTCGTAAGTTCTTAGCCATGCTTTGTATGTTGTTTGACTATTCTCATGTGTCGCGTTTATCCCTTCAGATCACGACATTGGCCCAACGTCATTGGCGTTATCACTCAATGGAATATTGGACAACGACACGGAAATTGCCCTGGATGATTTCCTCGCAGCCTGCAACATGGCACCAGATGAACATGTGAAGATGGAGCCAGTCTCACCTTCCTGTTCTTATCTACAAAACCAACCCACTTCCGTGCAGTCTCAGACTAGTGACTCCGATCTTTCCGACACGTTCTTTGGTGACTTCAAAGACCTATCAGATCTTATGACTGGTCACGACCTGTGCGAACCTTCCTTCGTTGGTTTACATGATGTTCTGTCATCTCTCTCGCCTGTCGATGAATACCTCAATCCAGCTGCATGCATCAAATTTAATAACACTGACGACAACAACAACAACACTGAAGTGCTTGAGACTCAAGACACCAAGTTTGATGTTGTGATTCCCTCACCTGAAGAGAAATTGACCTCTGAACCTGAGGATGTCAAAGTTTCTGTAGTTGATGCAAGTTTCCCAATTATTGACTGTGCAACTCACCTTGCTGCTGATTCTGTGACAACGGTGCAGCAAAATGATGCCCCCATTACAATTGATTTCACTACATTGGTGGCTGAGCTGCTAGTTCCCGGCACTGAGCTCAGAAGTGCCCCAATAGAAGCACAGGCAACTATTGGCAGCAAGCGTCAACTGCAGTTGGACGTGTGTCCTGTTCCTTGTAAGACCTTCAACTCGGACTGCGATACCTCTTCTTCAACTTGTTCATCAACTGCACCCTCTCCAAGCGCCTCTCCAACAGACAAGGCAACCGTCAGACGCCTCAAGAACAACGCTTCTTCCAAGGTCTCAAGGGCAACAAGGAAATCAAAGCATAGCGAACTGTTTACCAAGGAAGCCACGCTAGAGAAAGAAAACGCCATACTTCGTTTGCAGATTGAGAGAATGACGGTAGAGACATCAAAGCTTCGAGCAGTTTTAGTTGATAAACTTAGCACTGGTTGTGCACAGTAAGCTACATTGTTAAAAACTGTTAGCTAACACACCAGTAATGTAACGACGTAGGTTAGTACATTTATACTATTTTTGTGAATCTTCATTATGTTACCTTCCTTTATATTATTTTAATTTGGATTTGGCTTGACTCTCTTGTTATTTGTTTGAGATGAGGATGCCATAATAAAGCAATACACAAAGAAGAAATTGTTTATTTCTGCTTCTCAATCAGCATTTGACGTGCATCCGGGGAGCAGGCAAGGATATTACAGTAGTGTTAATCACTGGCATTTAGTGCAGGTGTCATTGAGCACAGAACCTTCGGTTATTTCTCCACCTGGAGCAGCAGTATGGGAGTGTCCCTCGACTTAAGCCGAGGAAAATAAAACTGCAATATGTACTTATAGTAGCAAAGGTTCTGATCTTGCATGTCCGCAATCCAATTCTCCATGTATTATTGTATTTACTTGATAGACTGCACGTTATCCAAGCAATTCCCACGAAGCTGTGGAAACATCACTGTGCTTGCATAGATGGGCCAATAAACTCGATGAGTCGATTTTACCGCCAATAATATTCCCATATCTAATTTTGAGTTCAACATTTGTTGCTTTGACAGATGTTTGGTATCTTGCTGAGGCTGCAGAAGATGAACTTTTTAAAAATCTAGCAGCAACTGAGGCAAAATCTTTTCCAGATGCTCCAATCCAACTTCTGTCGATGTTTCTGCGTCTGCCTGGTTCTTCGCTCTGGCAATGGCTTCGTCAGCAAACAGCGAGAGGAGTTCAGAGATCATTTTGACGGCCTCCTGTCCTAATTTTGTCTTGTCGTCTGTGAAAGAGGAAGATATCAACTTGTGAACTGTCTCATTTCTCAGGTTGAGATTACAAGTATCACTTTCAGCGCCACCTTCCAAGGCTTCCATCACAAAATATCTTCGTTGGTTGAACAACGCAAGTAACCGCCTGAGCCCTGAGCGAACTCAGCTCAGCGAAGTGAGCGATGAAATTCGATTTTTAGCCTTCGATTTTTAGACATGTTCCACTTGTCTCCAGTTCCCTACGCGGACTCGTGAACGCGGATTCCTACTCATTTAGTAGGGCCTGATGGGTCAGGGGGAGATTCCACCCACCAGGAGTACATGACGTCATCATGCGGCTAAATCTCAGCAGCCGCTCGTTTTGANGGCAATAGAGGTCACCCACTAGAACTCGATTCCCTTGGATGGTCAGGGGGAGATTCCACCCACCAGGAGTACATGACGTCATCATGCGGCTAAATCTCAGCAGCCGCTCAACAACGAGCGTTTTGAAACAGAAAGAAGAGCGCGGCGCGGCGCATTTTTTTTCCACAAGCCAT
>OFHS01005772.1:718-11168 GCA_900245855.1 Calvadosia cruxmelitensis | reverse complement strand
GGGATCTCTATCGTCTAGCCTACGCTGAAATGTGATGTTCATTTTTTATACTGTAAGAGAGCACAAAAAAGGTTCGCTTCACAAATCCTGAACCCCCTCAACTTTGAAATCGTTCCGCCGCCACTGGATACAGCTACTCTTATTTTGAATGATATGACTGCTGTTTCCACTTCGTAGTACATTCATTTCATCCGGTAAAAGTACGGCTACTCTTGGTTACTCAATTGATCAGATGTTGCTGTCTCGTTCATCTGTTTATTATTCCCTTGGCTGTTTCGTTTTCTGTTGACGGTTTGCGCTTTTGTCTCCATGAAGGTATTCTTTCCCTCGTTTCTCGCTCTGTCTGACTGAGTTCGTTGATGCGGTGGTGCGAGTGCCGTGTCCTGCGCGACCTTACATCGAAGCCAACTACGGGCTGGCTTGGCACGAAATGGTTAAAGAGTGGGACTGGAAGAAAAGCCCTCCGAACGTCGCAGAAAACGGAGTCTGGGCCGAGGCTGATCGGTCACAAGTCATTCAACTACTAAATCAACCAGCGGCCGGCTGAATACCTCAATATTATAGATAGATAGATAGATATTATTACAAATTTTATAAATATGATATGATAGTTATCTTATTCAAATGAAATGTGGGTTCTCAACTCAGTCTGGTGATGTCTTTGGTAAGCGAGGCCCTGCGTGGCATATTAAAGCTTACAGGGAAACATCCGATCTCCGAGGTAGCTACAGGAGCCTCAACTGTTTGCATGGGACTTGAAAAGAGCGTAGATTTTTGAAATGATTATTCGGTGGATTTGCTATCTCGTAAGCATAATAGAGGACTGCGAACAGCTATGGCAATGTGTTTCTGTGGCGCATGCGTGTCTCCATGGTAACTGTGAATACCTCGGACGGGTGTCTGCATTGGCGTCATTGAGCGACATGAATGCTTGTTCTTGTCTTTCCGTTGAGAGCGAACGAGCAAGCTGCCATCGAGTGTTGTCTTCGCCGTGTTGCTTGGTTTGTGTCTTCAATTAGGCAACATGGAGTGTTGCTGTGAGATTGAGATGGAGGCATTGGTGCGCTTCTTGAAGCTCTTTTTCATTCGTCTTTGTGTGTTCGGTGGCAACTCATTGATGCTGATGGATATGTTGGCTGTCGTGCCTCGTCATGATGCGCTGAAGAAAGACAACGCCAACATCACAGGGCAACCCAAGACCTTCCCTGGGAACGGATCAGTGATCAAGGCCATCGGCTACTGCAGTTTCGTCCCTGGCATCCCCATGAAGGACGTAGATAGCATGCTGCAGCTGCAACAGTTGGCCGGCTTCGGCTTCCTTGGGGCTTACGGCTCCATGTCGCTCATGTTCATTGCCAAGGCCATCGTCAATTTCCGGTTGGTGTGCTGCCCGCCAGTACCAGACCTATCGAAGCCAGGTCCGCAGCGCAACATCTGGAAGAACCTCAAAGGAAAGTTAAACAAATTCATCACGCTATTTGGCGACATTCCGCTGGTTGTGTTCCTCGTGATTCTGTTCTCTGTGCGGCGAGGGACCAAAGGCCTGGCATGCTGGGAATGTCACGTGACAGAGACGTGCACAGATGCAAAGAGCTTTGATGCGTTGATTTCACAGAACAGCCTCGCCATGATGACGAGTTACGGCAGTATTCTGTTCATCATATTCTACAAAGGTTTCATGGTCTATTATCGATGGAGCAATCCTGCTCTCTGTGATTGTGAGTGTACGAGGCTGCGCTGTTGTACTGGCCTCTTCTTCGCGTTGATTGTCACCATTGTGCTTATGACACCGTCTTGGTTTCTAATGAAAGAGATGTATTACAAGAAGCCTGGTATCAAGCCTGACGTCATCGCAAATCTGACAGAGAGACTTATGTTGATGGGAATTATCATCTGGGCCGTCATCATTTTGGGTGCCCTGTGCATACCGGTCAAAATGTTGCTCATGAGAGACACGTCGGATAAAAAGAAATAAAATAGGCAACGCTTATGTAATGGTTGAATGCAGGCTGGCGCTGAGTCACGTGATGTAAAGTGCTCCTCCCAGCTGTTTCGTGACAACTAATAGTGGCCAATGCAAGAGGAATCATATGGATTATGACTTACTATGTTGACTCTAAGGAATAACCTACAGCGCGTGACATTGCGCCCTATAGTGCTGTTGTCAATGGTATACATCGAGTTGCTCAGCTCAACGGCGGGCTGCAGAAAATCATGTGTTGTTTTGATTGCTGGAATTCCCTTCGCGTTTCAAATCCCCGTCTGGCTTTTAACGAACCATATTAAAAGTGCTACAGTGGAATGTGCCTAATTCGAAGACCTGTAATTCGAATATTCATCTATTTCGAACTACGATCTCGATCCCTTGATCTCGGACATTTGTCTTCTGTCTATTGTTTTCCTATTATTCCTAGTTTGAAGTTCGTGTAATTCGAAGGATTTTGCGGTCCCATGACACTTCGAATTAAACGGATTCCACTGTACACGGAAAACTCTATGTTAAGAGATTACAGCGGTAAGGCTTTCATGCACAGCGATTTGATTGTAGCTTCAAAAATAATGGTAAAATTAATGATATGGCAACAGGCAACTCAGTATGATGCATTCCATCGCCGAATCGCGTTCAGCCAGTCGCCATTGACTGTATTTGCTGTATTACTTATATACTATCCTGATTACTGTAGATTACAAATTACTTTCCCTTGGAAAGTAACTAATTGCAAGAACAGATTACTTTGCCTGGAAAGTAATTAGTTACTTTTCTTTGGAGAAAGGTCCTGCTCCAACTAGACAACAATAACACAGATACAGACAACAATTACAAAGTGACAAGCAATACTAGTCGATAGTTTTAATGGCTTTAATATACAATGTTTCAAACACAAGTTTTGATGGAGCTAGAAAAACTCGCTCTTTAACTTGAAAAGCAGGGTGGATTCGAAGTGCTGGTCGTTTATGTCGATTTCTGTGAGGTCGCATAATCAAGCTGCCACAGCTAAATAATTGCTATATGCTTACTTGTAATAATGCTTTTGTCTTTTGCACCGAAAAGTATTGAAAATTACCCATGATGTCGGAAAAATACTCATTATTCCAAAAAGTAATTAATTGCGTTACAAATTACTTTTTCAGGAAAAGTAGGTTAATTACTCTAAAATTACTCTAAAAGTAACTTGTAATTCGTAATCAATTACTTTTGTAATGAGTACTTACAACACTGCTATCCAAGACCTATAAGATGAAATACATCATTTTGCAACACTCAGTAGCGATGACTTGTGATTGGCTAGGCTGGATATCGTGATAGCAGCATTGATGTAATTCGAAAACGTTTCACGTTTTTATCGATAACATCCATGAACAGATACTTAAATCGACTGCAAAAGTGGGCCTGATGATGTGCGGCGCTTTTTTAACTGTCTCGTCCATCTGACTCAGATCTCTGTATACAATGTATGCTATACAGGACATGTGGGCCAATCCGCCATGCGCAGTCCCACTGCATGTCGGTATATAAGCGAGTTGACCTCTACCACGGGTGAAGACGCCAGGAAAATGCTTTGTTTGCAACGCAATCAGCCGTACTCTTTTCAATTATGGTCAATTTCAAGGATTGTTGACTGTCAAAATTGTAGATTTTCAGCTCAAAGCCATGCGCTAAAAACATTCGTATCCCGTCATGCATTGGGGCTCCGCTTGGTCCATTACCCGGTCAGGGCTGCTGATCACTTTGCCTTCTTGTTTCAAATAGCTGCCGCTCGGCGAACAACAACAACAACAACAACAACTTAAATCGGTATAATTACGTTATAAATGGTCAGTGGCAATATCGCTTGCTCCCATCGTCCCCTCCCCCTCCCCAATCCAAGGTCCCCTATAAGCGTCTTGATAACATATGACTGCATTCCCTTGTGCCAGCAGTTCTAGGCGAGGGCATGTCGTGATTCGTGAGTCCATCGTGCTGCACATAATATTATTAGAAAGCCAAACATAGCTCATTTTTATCCCTGCTTCATAGTCTTTGGTCACGCGATTGCAACGAACTCAGACAATCGACCTCCAATTTGATTCCGTTCACATTGCAATCGAGCTACCCGTGTCCAACGTGTTCCATTTTGCCGGCATCGCTTAGCAATTGCCATCTGCGTGTAAACCACCTCTGCAAACGACAGATAATATGAGCGCTCATAATGGCCGTCAATTCTCACCTGACCGTCGAAATGCCATCGCCCTTTCAAGTCGGCAGATCTGACAGTCATCGAGTAACCTTCAATCGTAGCACGACACCGCTCGCCACTGTTAGCAAGGCCGATAGGTTCACTAAGAAGACACCTTGATCCTTACAATGCTGAACAAGCGATGAAATGAAAAATGGCCCACAACAGACAACCGTTTAATTCATAACACTATAGCGTAGAGACTTTGATCTCATTCTTTATACAAGTCACTGGTATGAAGAGTCCCGCCAAATAAGGCCCCGGATCATGGGGAGCATTGCCATGGCAACTTCGAGACCGGCAACTGGTTTAGTTCGTAAGTACATTGTTAAAATGCGGTCTGTCAGAAGTGTGGGACCAACTGAGAACGGTTTTCCTTCAGACAATCGTTGTGTCAATGACTGAGTGGATGGCAGATAGACCCACAGGATTGAAGCTAAGAAGACATCTTTCATCAATCTCTGAAGGGCACGATGTCATTGTCAATATGTCCATCCGTCAAGCACCTCACACAACTTGACAATTTTTTATTTACACACAAGAACATTCGGCGATTTACAAAACCGCAGGTTGGTGAGCGTTCCGCTTTGTCCCACTCTGTTGCCTTCATCAGTCAATAGTGGTTTCCACAAGCTCATTCGCTGTATCTCACATTAACATCATCATGAGTATAACTTTGTCTAATCTGATCGTTGTCTGCTATCGCTTTGCAGTGGGATTGGCTGTCATTTGTTGGTTTGATCTTCTTCCGCCTTGTGGTGCTGCTTTACTTGACTGTCGTTACCATAGCAGCATTGGCAGACGGGCGAGACGTCGGCCGGTGGTTGAGTCATTACGCCGCAATGATCTACGTCCTTGCCGTCCTGTACGCTGGCGTCAACGTCGCGACTTCGTTCCATTGTCTCCGTTCGACGAGGATCGAGCTCGATCCAATTGAGGTGATGCGCGATCGTAGTCTGACGTCATCGACGAACTCAGAAGGCTGCATGTGGCCCTACAGACTACATTGGGTCCTGTCCTCCCTCGCCCACCCGCTCTCCATGCTTACGGTTGGTTATTGGATGCTAGAGTACCAAGCGGATTCACACTCCCCGCAGTACCACTCTTCATTTCATACATTCGTCAGCGTCAACCAACACGGAATGTCGGCCATCTTGCTTCTATTTGACTTCATCGTAGGCAGAGGTGTTATGCGAATTCATCACATGATCGTTCCTGTGTTCGCCAGTCTCTCTTACGTGCTGTTCCACGTGTGCTACTTGCAGATTCACGGCCAGACGATATATCACATCATGGACCACGCAAAACACCCCACGCAGGCATCGGCTGCGTATATTCTCATGCCACTCATGGCCACGCCTTTATGTCATCTGATCTATGTCGGTATCTACGAAATACGAGACCTAATTGCAAGGAGATTGGGAAGTGGCTATGATGTCAACCCAAAGAGGCCTTCCGTGGGACAACGTGCCTCGCAAGATGTAACTGGCGACTGGCAGAAACAGCCTGACCGTCACGCATGATCCTCCCCTGTGACGTCACAGTCCGGATTATGACTTTTCATCCGTGAGGGTTAACTTACAATTGCTGCGCTCTGCGCTCTTATTGTAATCTGCGCATGGCGATCAACTGCGACCGCTTGACAAATGGTCTATAGCCAGAGCATATATGAACACAAATTACAAACAGATGAGTCGATCAAGATACATGTACAGTGAACTATTAGGCATGTCCATTTTGAATGTACAGTGGCATTACACAATTGAGATTGACTGAGTAAAAATACGCCTGGACTACAACGCCCGTTCGTGTTACCCTGAGACGATGTCCTGTGATTCTTACTCGCTGTCGATACCATGTGAAGCAAAGGGCAGAGCTGACCAGCGGTACCACTAAGCCTAATATTATGTAAAAAGCGGCCTTGCCTTTGTTCTTACGATAGTTGAGGATACCACAAGCAGAATCCGACGAAGCCTCAACATAATAGATGATGTGCAAAATGACGTAAGCCGCGCAGGATTAGAAATCATATTATCAGTTGTCATTCTTAGCTCAATTCCTAAACCATAGAAGAGAAGAGCAAATTAAAAGAATGTGTGAAAAGTAATGTCCGTTCGCAATGAGCTCAGAGTGTTCGACACAAACAGCTATCCATTCCATTCCTACTATTACTCATGCAGATTGAGACATGGAACTCGAAATATTGCTAGCAAGTGGTTTGTTCGCTGGAATTAATCGTCATACTGAGCATCACGCAATGGCCATGTATATCTGTCATGCTTGCTGGTATGGGCTGCTAAGTAGCATCTGCCAGTGTAGTATATATGCTGCTCAGTATTTCTCAGCTCAGCTACGTCTCTCAATTAAGCAGGACTTTAACCAGCCATTGCTTGCTTTGGGTTAAGTTAGAGAATTAAACAGACAATAGATACAGTCAAACCTGTATTAGCGGCCACCTCTATTTGGCTGCCACCTGTGTATAAAGGACACTCTTCATAACTCCAAACACGATAGTCTCTTGAGGACACCTGTCTTTAAAGGTCATTCTTCTCAGGTCCGAGAGGTGACCGCTGTAGACAGGTTTCGCTATACTAAAAAGCAAATGTTTCAGTAACTATAGACAAACCCAGCAAAAGTCTCTAAAGAACAAGACAGCAGGATCACAGCCGCGAAGCCATTGTTCTTGCGGCACAGCGACAGCAGAACGCATGAACAAATCCAATACATATTGTACAGTGAGGTTATTAGATTTACTGACTACATATCTCAGTACGCCTTAATCACAACCTTTATAAAGATCGTTGCCAAGGGCTTAGGCGAGAGTCACCATTGCGTCCTCGTTCATGTTGCCATGGTACGATTTTCTGGCGATTCTTACGCGTAGTCGATACCATGCGAAGCAAAGGACAGAGCTGACAAGCGGTGCCACTAAGCCCATTAATATGCTAAAAATAGCAGCCTTGCCTTTGTTCTTGCGATGGTCAAGGATGTCATAAGCAGATTTCGACGAAGCCTCGACATAAATGATGTGGAAAATGACGTAGGCCACGCAGGTGGCCAAAGGGAGGTAGAAGTGCTGCCAGCGGATCTTGATCTTGCTGAGAAAAGCGTCAATGAGCAGCAGAATAAACGTAATTCCATGTTCGTTGCAGGTTACGAGGCCACTGCGAAACTCGTTGAAACGGTCTGCATTGAACAGGGCGACCCAGTAGCCAACGGTGACAGCCATCTGCATGCACAATGACAGCATAGCCAACGCCCAGTATCCTGAGTACACAACAGACCACGCAGGAGATAGACGAGAATCGTAACGGCTGCGAATTAGAGCATGCACAGATACAATGCTTAGCAATGGGCAATAGACAATTGCCGTGATGTAGGTCCAGTGTGTAAGGTAGATGAACCAGCCGCCAAAGCTGCACGTGCAATCGTAAAAAGAGACGGCCAACATCACCAGCACGTAGATGGTCACCAAGATGCGGATTGCAACGAGAACCCTGAACGGTAGCCATCGCCACTGCAACAAAAACAGAAAGATCTTGCAGCGTTTGAAATGATAAATTGAAAGAAATAGCTTATGACAGACTGAACTCTATCGGCCTATATGATATACTGAGATTAATAGAACAATTTAAAAGAACCATATGTAGCTTTATAGACGTCTGTTCTCAATATTTCAAACAATGTCCCGGTCCTTTTATATGCTTCATGGCTGTCTGCGTTTTGGTCTGCAGAGTAGTTTCATAACAACCTTCCCTTTCCATCTGCTTGAATGGGTAAAGTCAATAGCTTATCTCAAAGCAGAGCAGATCAATACGATATTGATAAGGCATCGATGCATAGCGTATGCTACGGATGACAGACGATCATTTAATAACCAATGAAGCATAGGAAAAGTTGGTATCAGGAAACCTGCACAGAGGTGGTCTGCTTGATAAAAACATGGTGAAAATCCACTCCGCACAACATAGCTGCTCTCTTTTCGTTTTATTTAGTTGCTCGTTAGGAACACAAGCAGCAAGGCTGCGACGCCTGTACCTCAGACGGAAACCGTTCAAAGTTGTCGCAAAAACATTATTTACTTTACAATTTGGAAACTCAAATTCTTGTGATTTCGATAACAACATAAATGCAAGAGACACTTTATTTGTTTAATTAACTAGATGACAATAATTGATTACACGTCTGAACACACGAAGTATTCAGTCGTACGCTAATTGATCTGACTTACATTGTAACCCCGTCATTATCACGTCGGTTAATATCACGACTCTCTTAATATCCCTGCAGTCTGAGAAGCAAGCTCAGTCAGAAACAATTATATACCTACCAGCTTAATAAAATACTCGGTTACTATCACGATTTATCACTAGATCGCCATTGCTATAGTAACGAGGTGGCATTAGGGTGCGTTAATTCTCCTATGTTTGCGTCCACATAACATGAACGGTGTTAAATTGGGTTGGGCAGAAGTGAAAGAGCAAAAGCAACATGGCTGACTTTCTCACCTGAGGCTCTGGAAAGGAGGGCAGTTCACTGTCGCTCCATCCGAAATACTTCAACGACAAGCTCTCCTTCCACTTTCCCATGTTGATGTTTGGTTGGAGCGCAAAATGAACAGCATTCAAATGTTCCTTAATAGAATGTGAGCCAGCTCTTTCTTGAAGTTTGTCAACAAGTGATTGCTTGTGGACTGAACGGTCATTACAATGCCTGATTGCGTTATCATTGTTCTGTTATCTAGTAACAATGTTTCACCAGAAGACCAAGTAGACAATTGATATTAAGAAGTCAATGTTTCAGTAACTATAGACAAACCCACCAGAAATATCTTTAAAGAACAGGACAGCAGGATCACAGCCGCCAAGCCGTTCTGTTCTTTGGTTTAAGCCGCACAATGTATCCGCGCAATGGCTCGAAATAGTAGAACAGTTGTCTAGATGCGGGAAGATGTATGCACGTTATAGAACTGCTTTCTTGTTGGTGTATAGGAAGGTATCTCTTGGCCCTGCACCGGAGTCTCAGATATGCGTTAACGATACACTGCACCTTTTGATCTTGGAACGTTAAGTTTTACCTTCGCCTTTAAGCCTGTTTCAGGACCGTATCTTCCAGGCATACGACTAAAAGTGCATCCTCTTTGGCAAATGCACGTCTATTTTGGCTTGTTGTAATCAGCATACACTCCGTCTTCTCACTATTTGTTGCCAAATGTGTTGTTCTGTCACCTTTGATATCTTCCTCTAATAGCTATTTCGGTCGACCGTTGGTTTTGGGTGTGGCGATGGCGATGCTACAATCGGTGTACATGAGCATGGACGTGTAGTGGCTGGCGCGCGGTCAGTGTGAACTCAATGTCGTCATTTTATAGTCACGTGGTAGTAATAATGTGTAGCTGTGTATCTGTAATCACACTGTAGTCACTCTCTTTGCCATCTTTACTTCGTCGTGTTAACAGCTCTGTCTGTCCTCTTATCTACGCTGTGTCTCACGATATAGAGCACTGGCACCAACGACTATATGTGCTCCTTGGAACTCTGCCATCTCTCCCTGTCGTGGGACAGCAACCTATCTCTCAAATATATACTTATGTGGAATGCGTAAGCCTCAATCTCCGTCTCTCGTCTCTTCGTCTTCCACAGACGTGGATGTTTTCATCAAGAAAAATTCATTGTTATAAAGGGTAAAAAGAAGCGGGGCTAACATTGATCCTTGTGGCACATCAGAAATCACTCGATCACCAGAAGAGTAGACGCCTTTCAGACAGTACGCTGCGTTCTACCATTTAGACATTAATAAAACCAGGCAATCGAAGAGCAACAGAAAGGACAAAGCCGTAAGCAATTTTCCTGTTAATCATAGAATTGTCGTCTGTTTGATTTGACTGACGGTGATGACGTGCATGCGTTCGTTGTTCTTGCGGCACAGCGACAGCCGAACGTATGAACAAATCCAATACATATTGTACAGTGAGGTTATTAGATTTACTGACTACATATCTCAGTACGCCTTAATCACAACCTTTATAAAGATCGTTAACAAGGGCTTAGGCGACAGTCGCCATTGCGTTCCCGTTCATGCTGCCCTGGCACGATTTTCTGGCGATTCTTACGCGTAGTCGATACCATGCGAAGCAAAGGGCAGAGCTGACAAGCGGTGCCACTAAGCCCATTAATATGCTCAAAATAGCAGCCTTGCCTTTGTTCTTGCGATGGTCAAGGATGTCATAAGCA
>OFHS01005770.1:989-11175 GCA_900245855.1 Calvadosia cruxmelitensis | reverse complement strand
ATGAGATTTATAAATGACAATGACCGTTAAATGTTCTACTAATGTACCATACTTACATCAATTTAAATAAGTAAAACCTGTAATGCTAACAGATTACAAACAATGTATCTGCTTTAGTGAAGCGAATTATGAAAATATATCTATCTATCAGCGGCCGGCAGGTATATCTGACGTGCTTTTAGTTGCTGCGAATTACTCATCGATTTTCGAGGAATTTATCGAAACTCACGAGAATATTATGCACACAATATTACACTAGAGGGAGAATAGAGCATTCGCAAGCTTTTCCGATGTACTGAGGTCTATAGGAGACAACATAGACTGAATTATTATTTATTTTCTGAACCTATACGTCCAACATCGAAGAACATTAGAATGGATACAAACACAAGCGAAGACAATTACGTCCATACTGGCAGTCTGTCCAGTTATTCAAGCAGTGGCGGCTCGTGATCAAATTGTTGGTGGGGCAGATTGAGTGGCGAAGCGACGATCGTAGCAGCTGGGGGCTTGGGGGCTGTCAGGTCCCCAGTGGGGTCGAGGGGCGAAGCCCAGGGAAATTTTTGCATTCTGACGTAATTCAAGTTTCACCTTTGCTTGATTTCATGGGCCTGCCTATAACTAAATACGTAATATTCTCACAATAGTTGATTTCATTTCAACATATAGCAACTGTACAGAACATCAACATGAGACACGCAGTGAACACTCTTTAACAATGTTATCTTTCTAAGAAATTTGCGGTTCTTTCCTTCATACGGGCGAGTTAGTCCAAAGAGCATTTATGGGAAGCTTATCAGGATAGCCTCCCTAACTAAAGACGATGATGATGATGATGATGATGATGATGATGATGATGATGATGATGATGATGATGATGATGATTATGATGATGTATGGGAAGCAAAACAACGCTTGCTTGTGCTTATGGTCATCCAAGGTCTTGTTGAAACCATGTTGAAACTGCGCTCCACTCCCTTTTCTTGCTGAGTTATGCTGACATGGACAGACGGCAGGTCTATGCCACATTGATTATGCAATGATTAGCAACTGCCGTTGTTGTTTACCGCGTGTAGAGGACAAACCAGCAACCATGGGCAAATTCCTTTCTGCCCTAAAATGCATTCCAGTCTGCCCCTATCGGTCATGCGCACTGAGAACATCGAGGAGCGAAACAAAGGATATTTAGGGCAGAATTCCATCCTGCCCCACGTGATGACGACATTTCACATTTGACTGAGAACTTTTGCTGTTGAGACGTAAACAAACAATGCCATAAAGAGAAGCCAATTACGAATGACGCCTTTGAGACTGCATTTACGATCATACTTGCGTGACCTGCCAAGCATGGCTTTTGTACGGAGACAGACAAATACTAATGAAAGCCTCCTAGCTGGTAGGATAGAGTGCTGTTGATTGGGATGCAATCTATTAAATTTAACCATATTCACTGCCAAGTTGGAGGGGGGATGCATTTGAAGACGGAAAATGGACAATTAAGGCCTGCTTACTGGGAAAACTTTGGTGGGGCGCTGCCCCTCTTGCCCTACTGGACGAGCCACTGTCTTCAAGGAGTCAGAACAACTCTACCTACAGCCTAAAGTTTCATACATCTCATCCCCAGCTATGGAAAGAAGAAATTGTTATTTATTTTATCGAGAAAGTTTTGTTACCGATGAGAATTCTGTAACGAAGGGACCGAAATGCGAGCAAGTACTTGTCTACACAGACGAAGCGAAGAAGATTAAATACCTGTGCTTTTCCATTTATTCATCTGGATCAATAGTTGTCACAAACTCAACAGGAATGAAAGATTTTGAAGGCAAACATTTCTCCACCATTACAAGTAACATTGCGCAATGCAAGCAAGGGTCAACGTCATCCGCCATTTTGAAATGTGATGCAGCCTCTAATGCAGCAAGGCAACGCCAAACAAATATTTTCTGCAACGTTTTAGAAAGTCGCCAGCAACCTCACAACACGATGAATCTGTCGTAGAACTTACTAGCGTGATTTATCAACTATTGGCTAAAACCATTGCCAACAAGAAAGATAGAAGCTCTCGCCGACGACTTACGGATTATTGTTGAAATTTATAATTATCAATTATTGATGCCAAAATATGGAAAATTGAAAGATAGATATAGCAGATCAAAATTGAACAGGATAAAATAAAATAAATAAATAAATATTACTCCCATAAAATACAACAATGTTCCCTAAAATTGCTGTACAGTATATTATTATTACATTACATCAATATTACAAATAATTACTTTAATATTATACTAGATGTGTAAATATAAATATATATATATGTAATTAATTATTACAATCATTACAATCAACTGCCAGAATTCCTTGAAAAGGCTTCCACAACACAAACAGTTACATGAACGAGTGTGTGCAGGCCATGGCATATAGATGTTACCTTTTTGTGAAAAAATTCAACAACATGGGAGAAAATGTTGCCGACGATTTCATCTGCTGTTCTTCATTTTCCTTGAAAATAGAAATTGCAATATTTTCTATGCAGTTGCTGTAAGTACGACCAATTCGTCGATAAGATTGGCGACAGCGAAAACGACGAAAGATTTCTGAGAACAGTCAACTCGACACCTACCACTTCCTAAATTTTGATCGTTTTGGTGTTAAATTCTACGTGACCCTCCTCTTTCTGACCCAAATTTTAGCAGCACGCCTTATTAAGTTCGACCGTATGACACGGAGGCGCACCAAATACTCAATTGGAGGGAGCTCAATTGCATTTGGTTCGGCACGCTCGTATAACGCGTGCCTTACAGCACGTTAAAGTGAACAATAGTTGCAAAATCAATTTTGCAGAGTCAGCAATGTCTTCATGGTAGCAGCACCACGCATGGACGGGGTTCATGCAAATTGTACAAACATGTTGCCCATGCACAGGAATCCTGTCAAGACGGCAAACAGAGCAAACACCAGGGGTTGGGTCTATCCCAGGACGTACCAGTTGACGATCGTCATCCACATGATTGTCAACGTTTGGAGTAGCTGCATCTATTAAACAGCCAAAACAAAGCCAGGTGTCCTTCAACTCAGAATCAATAGCATTCATCTGGGCACATTTTAAATGCCAAAATGCCCCACAGCTGCTGCAGCAAATGCTCTTTTCTTCTGAGACATTTATTTCACAATCTTGCACCACAACCTCCTCGCATGGTGGGCACTGCTATATGTGATTCAAGTCCAGCAGAAAGGGAAGCATGTAGGCTTGAAAAAAAATTGTTAAGTTGCTCACAACTTTGTTGCAGAATGAAATATTGAATTCAATATTTTCGATGAAACTGAGGGCTGTGTCCTTCTGTCCACCCAACAAAGTAAGAATTGGACAGATTGCGTGCTCCCATCTGTGCCTGGACCTGAGTGTAATATGTGTGACTTCGTTTCAATCTTGGAATGCCACCAGTATCTTCGAGGTAATGGACTTTCATGTATACGCTAGGGTCCCATACATTTTCAGTCCGCACAGAATATGGACACTTGACCTCTATAGTGGCAGGAGCACAGCATTTGCATTTAAAAATGCCGTCAGGGCTTGCTCCAAGGTAAGGGTAGCCATTCTTCACAAACAGACCACAAACAACCAAACCAAGCATGCCATCTCTGTGCTGACTTGCAGTATCCGACATAAACGCTTTAATGCCATCCTTCTCGTGCTTAAGAGCCTGTTCACAAGGGGGCGAATGATCCTACCTACCCGGATGATCCTGGGTAGAAGGAGTGAAATTGATTCGCTTTCACAAGGCAAAGTGTGACTCCTGGTGAACCGGAGAGAGATTTGAACGCATGCGCGTTTTGGTGCACGTTCATTAAAAACACGATATCTTCAATCCGACCGGTCTGAATTGCCCTCGCTGTTCTAGCAGTAGCCTGAGAAAGCTCAGTCGGCGGAGTTCCATCATCAGATAAACTATTTATGTCAACTGTTGAAAATGTGCTCTCTGTATATTGTTTAGATTTATAACGACGAACATGCAGTAATCTCTGGAACAGGCATGCAAAGCGACATCGTACTAACTGACAACAACACAAATCTCGCGCGAATATTCCGTAAGGAGCCTGGACTCAATAGAACTTGTCTCAATTGCCAGGATCATCCGCCCAAACACCTTTCACAAGGGCGAAGAGGAGTGAAAAGCACTTCTCTTCGCCCGAATGATTCGCCCCTCTCAGGAGGATCATTCGCCTGGCCGCATCATCCGCTTCCCTTGTGAACGAAACGCGCGTAAACAATGGAGCCGCATCATCCTAGGTGCGAGGATCATCCTGGTATGTAGAATCATTCGCCCCCTTGTGAACAGGCCCTAATACCCCAGGCTATTGCAGATATGCCGGATAAATCTTTCGACCGACTGAGTAGAGATGATACCAATGGCGTGTAGCACTTCTTACGATTAGATCGTTTCAACATAGATTCCACCTTTATGTTGACAGTATGGAACTTGGAAGCTGTAATGCTTCCAAGCCTTTGTTTTTCCAGGTAGGGTTAGTTGCCTGGCCTTGTGTGGCCTTTTCAATGTTGTTGATTTGGTCTGCTGACAGTTGGCAATGCTGGATCAGCAATGGGGCAATCTCCGCAAGCGACTTGTGAGGGACAGGCCTCTCACCAGCAAATTGAAGAGCCTTCTCGTTTAAAGGAGGTGGGAGATTATCATCAGCGCAATGTTCAACAGAATAGAGTACACAAGCATTTGGCAAGATTGCCTTGATGTTGTTTAGCAATGAAGATACTTGATCACTGGTGATGGTTCTGTCAGCAAGTCTCCTTGGATCAAACAATGTTCGTAGGGATTGGCTCTCACTTTGTTATTCCTGGGAGTCTAACTTAGTTTTTTCTATCTTTCCTAAAGACTAACTTTGAAATTTGAGCAGGCGAGACTTCTCTCCTTGTCCCTTGGTTCCACCCTTGTGGAATGCTTGTACAGGCAGGTGAAATCTATTGCTTGTGAAATGCAAAATTAACTTTATAAAGTAATGCAATCAAAGTTTTACATACGTCGTCTGTTCCTGCAATGCACGTGCACCATGATGTCTGGGCAGAGCCATTAGTTTTGCCTTTGATGCAAATCCATACTTCGTTGGGATCACTTCGTACACGCTGTGATGGGCAAACGTTTCCTTTCAAGAAGATTACAGTAGGATCTGTGGAGCAGTGAGCCACAAACACGGAGTCAACGAAGCCACTCATCTAATATGAGTATGTTTTTCGTCCTTATACTTTCCATTATACTCCACATCGACGGCTTTTACTTTAGAATGTAACTAAATAACTTCCCGTCGTCAACTTCAGGCCACTCGAAAACATCGCATTTCCACGATTCAGCTGGAAGAGTATTGTTGCGGTAGCATTAGACTTCATAACAAACGAGACTCAGTCAATCGAAGGACGATAATGTTGCAACGAGTATATTTCACGACCGAATGAATCACGTAATGCAGGCTTACAGATATACATAGTGCATCAAGCACGAATACCAGTCTACATAAAAACGAGGCTATGACGCCACATTCTTACAATCACGTGACTACACAATGACGACATCAAGTTCACACAGTCCGCCCGTCAACAACCTCAGTATTGGGGTCTGTCAATATGCCATATTTCCGTAGACGTCTTGAGTACTCCTCCTTTACTTTGGCGAAATTCTCCTTGTGATTAAACTTCACGGGAACATCGAGTTCGTGAGCACCAAAAGCTCGGCCTTTCGCCCACCCTGACCTAAACCGCGAAGAGCAAGTCCTTCAATGAGCTTGCGGTCCAGCTAAGAATGTCATCAAACGATAAACTCTCTTCGGGTTGCTTTCTAGCCATGCTACAATAAAGAAACTGGTTTGGTTGTGGACACTTGATTGGTACGGTCAAATGTTTGGATGATGTTTGGATTGTTTGGTCAAATGGACATTTGATTAGTACGTCTATCTCAGGTGAGGGCCTGCTATTTTGGTCATAATTATGAATAAAGCAACCATGGGCGGCTCTGGAGCACCTATAATCGAAATATAAATTGAGTTTCGATGCTTGAACGCTAAAGAAGCAAATATTGTCAAATTCAGCTCTCTTTGTGTTGAGCTACAAACTGACTGTGTGTATGGTTGCATCATCTTTACATTTTGTGAAAGTATGCATGTGTTACTATAATATTTCGTGATCGGTTATGTGTTCGGATAAACAGAGACGGGATCGGCTTTACCGATCAAAGCCAATCACCGCTTGATCGGCACCGATCAAACAACTTTTCGATCGATCGATGCAACCCTACCAACAGTCGACCTCAATGCGGCGAGACGACGCGTTTATAATAGAAATGTTTCTTCGAGGAATGATATCTCAGCTCATTAGCAGGGAGATTTCAACTTTCCTTTGATATAAACAGGCTCATCTGGAATGGAATATATGAGTTTATAACTAGTTCAATAGCTCGATTGTCGATACAACAATAAATTGAACCCCCTTTTGTTAATAATCAACTAGCATAAAACCAAAAGCCCTCAAAACATGATCAGGTTGTCATTACTATGAGCAAAATGGAAGTGCAAGAGAACCGAAGACAACGCACGGAATGCTTTGCGTTTATCGGAGAACGACACGAGAATGCCCACCATTATAACTTACGAGAGATTATGGAACTCATCGGCGAAGGACCTTTGCAGAGGATGACATTGGTCATTTTCTCTTTAGCTATGGCGGCACTTGGATCATTAAGCTATCTAGTAGCTATCCTTGGTCCGACTGTGCAGTGCGATTGGCGACTGACAGACATTGACGTCGGTATCGTAGATTCTGCCACCGGGATAGGAGCGATTCTGTCGTCTTGGTTCATTGGTAGTATTTCAGACATTCACGTTCGACGCACAGCCGCTATCCTTACCATGACAATGACGAGCTTCTACTCGACGATCAGTGCCTTTGCACCCGGCTTTTACTGGTTGGTGTCTTTACGTTTCTTTCTCGGCTGCAGCATGCCAAGTGTAGTGCACATGAACTCGTTACTTCTGGAGTATTTACCAGAACAGTCAAAATCTAAGTTGGTTTATCCAGTAGCCGCATTGAGCGTAGGTTCTGGATTGAGCTTGCTTATCGGGGCTTTGTTTATGGCAGCTGGATTTTCTTGGCGATATTTTTTGGTTGCTACTTCTGTACCTGCTTGGATTAGTGTATGTTTGCTGTTAAAACTTCCAGAGTCACCGTGGTTTTGTGCAGCAAGGGGCGATATCCAGGAGCTATCTAACTCTTTGAGGCATATATCAGAAGCAAATTCAAAACAATGTCCATCTGGCTATGTTGCGCTTCCCATGCAAGGAGAAGGAAAACGAGGGAGTTTGAAAGAGTTATTGCGTAATGGACTGTTACTACGCACTTTGATTTTCGCAGTAATGATGTTTCTTTACTCCTATCTATATTACGGCATGATGCTCACTGCTACTGATCATTTGGAGAGCCTCATAGAAGATGGATGGGGAATAGGAACCCAAACTCGTTGCCTGCCATGCCAGAAAGTGAGCACTGAGCAGCTCATCAACATCAGTATATTCGCTGCAGTAGAAATCGCTGCTTATCCAGTCGTCTATGCATTGTGTGAATCGTTTGGTGCTCGAAAAACTGTAATTGTCTCTGGGTTCGTTGCTGCAATTTTATTGCCAACATTGGCGTGTCCTGGCTGGTTTTATCCAATCAGGCTTGGATTCGCCGCTTTTGTCCTTTGCATTCTCTCAGCCAGTATCATTTGCATGTCACCTACGTATTTCCCAACGCACGTTCGTGGCATTTCAAGTGGATTGAACAGTTTCTTTTGGGGTATTGGTTCCTCTTTAGCAATGTTCTCGGCCAGATTCATTCTGGTCCACAGTCCCTACACCTTGCTCTCAATTTTCACGATATGCTCTGCGGTAACCAGTCTTCTGACTATGTTCCTTTCTGAACTGAAGCATAACTGTGAGGATACGCCACTAAAATGATCCGACCCTTGGCTGATTAACAATGATAATTATGTTTACCAGTAATTCATTTACTTGGTGTTTAGCATCTTACTTCTTTTTGTCTTGGATATGAAATAAATAATAAATTTTGTTGGAATAACGGTCCCGTTATGACGTCGAGATATCATTGCACGTGCCTCGTTTCAGCTACTAAGTTTAGTTACGTGCTTCTAGAAAGGCAGTCGTCTTCTGCGTTGCTGAAATACATTATTCTCATTCTTGTTACTTAGGAGCACTCCATCCTGTCGGACCTTACCTCAGCGCGAGCTACATTCACTTACGAACAGCACCAAAGCGATCCACACCTCGGCTGATGAGGGAGGTGTTGATAGAGGACGAGTTCCAGTTCCAGTTTCAGTTTGACAAGTGCGCAGCTCTTGTGCGCATGTATGTGGGAATCCCTTTCTGAAACTCGTCCTCTCCTTCTAACTCACGATCAGGTTCTGCGGAAAACTCGACACGGAGAGAACCAGTTTGATTGTAAAAACTTGTTACCCCTCAAAATGGCGGACGGCAGCGAGATCACTTTATTTGAAAAGAAACCCACGAGAAGTCCTTTGTGGAAGAGCTACTGGTTGCAGAGCTATATTTGCTGAAGCCTATATCAAAGGAGAGAGGGGCAGCATGAAAGAAGCTGGCTGATCACCTCAACACGCTGGAGCACCCCCGCTTCCGTGTAACTGATGGGAGTCTCGATGCTTATGGTGCAGTTGCCTTTCTGAGATGTACGCCACAAGACGGATCTGTCTCAGTGAACTTTGTGGCAGCAGAAGCTCTAGTCACCCCGCTAAAAATAAGGAGCTTTCCAAGGATAACGCTAGTCGGAATTGTCATATTGGCACATCTTGTGGATACAATATTGGCATCATTGTCTACGCCTCCAAGACAAGTTACCTGTTGGACAGATTCTATGACAGCTTTGCAGTGGATAAAGTCTAGTTCAACCAAGTACAAAGCATTTTTCACCATTTGTTATGTACTGATAAGAGCTATCACGAAGCAAGAGACGGCTGTGTGTGTAGAGAATGTGGTTCGAGGGCGAGTTATCGTTACCACATTTTGCACGGCACACATATCTCGTCTTATATGTTCTATGTAAAATAAAAGGAAGAAATCAGTTTTAAAAAAAAGAAGAAAAAAAAACAAAATATATTAGTACCTGTTTGCAAAACAAAAGTTGATCGAAAATACCTTGTTAGTTAGATCAATCAATCAAAGAAAAACATATTACTGTAATTACTACAAAATGATGTATCATTATCTATTCCGAAAGGAATGAAATAAAATTTATCACTATCTATCTGCAAAAGCATTCTTCAACCTTGCAAAATTCCGTGAGCGCTCAGTGATTGGAATCAGTACTATATATTTCAACATTTTCTGCTTCTATTTTCCTGCCAAAGATGGATGTTGGTGAGATTTTGCAAGAAATAACCACTGCTTTGTCAACAGCCGGAAACTTACTACCGTTTATTATTTGTGGAGATTTCAATTGTCGCATTGATGCTTCAGATCGTGGAAATAATTTGGTATGCACTCTGGAAAACATTGGTTTTCACCTGATATAGTCATATATTTGCCAATATATCATGTACATGACGTGTAGCAAAGCTCTACCTACAATACAACCATATTAATTACTATAATTGTCAATTTCTGTCTTTCTGGTGGAGTGTTCCAAGATGTGAATCTTTAAAAATATTTACAATGAGAGAAAAATCAAATACATAGGTGTTGTTTTGATCAATATTATGAAGACAGTGAATAAAATGCTGTCTATGATTGCTATTAAAATTACAGTGGAGGAGAAAATGTTTCTCATCATCAACATCACTGCTCTCGCAGTGAACACAAATTCGTTCTGCTCTTTTCTCGTTTTTGTATCGTCCAGTTTGTATTCTTAATTTATGAGAACTGACTCGCAGTCTCGTAATTGCTTGTCTGTAATATAAATTGTCTAAGTGAAGGTATTGTTGCCTTGTATATTTTTCTGGGTATATGCTGCCATAGAAGTTTAGCTGTCCAGCATCACTGCTTTCACCTGCTCGAATCATGGTTCTGAAATGGTCTACATAATTACCTTGTAACTTTGGTTTGATGTTGTTTATTAATTTGTACTGATTTGCACGACATCTGAGATGTTCCTTTGATGATCTCCACAAATCTCCAA
>OFHS01005769.1:0-11178 GCA_900245855.1 Calvadosia cruxmelitensis | reverse complement strand
ATCCGTATAGTATAAGTGCACATTTAATGGTGCCTTCTATGCGTGTATTCTTGGTTGATTTTTTTTACCAATAAAGGCACATGAATGATGATGATGATGATGATGATGATGATGATGATGATGATTCATGTAGCTAAAACTGAATGATAAAATGAGAAAGAAGCTATTTGTATAAAAGGAAATTTACTTGGTGAAGTTTAGCAGTTTGCTCCGTAGTTTACGTATTTTTCATTGTTGACATTGGCTTTCAGGTGGAGACATGTGCACTAACTTTGCTAGTTACGACCCAATCTTCTTCATGCATCATGGAAATTTGGATAAGATCTGGTATCTCTGGCAGAGCATTTGCCCTCGTCACTTGAAAGCCTCGCGTGATCCAAATGTCAAGCTATTGAGCAGCCCCTTCAGATCATCGTCATTCATCGACGGCCATAATCTACCAGACGACGTCAAAGTAACGTATTCATCGTTTGGACAAGTCAACAGGAAGAGAGAACTGGAAGGTAATACTATAAGTATAGAGTCGTAATGCCGTTCAAAGTGCCTATGACGGATATTTTTTTATTTCGTAAACCGATAGATATGATCCAGAACATACCTTCTGGATACGACCAAGGAAGCGACATGGGTTCTGTTTCTCCGCCCCTTTCACACCATTCGTTTGACAACCATTTTTGATTGATTGCGCAATAATTATCGAACTTCAAGGCATCATAAAGGTACTAAATCTTGCTCAAATTGAGAAATTCTTTTTGCAGAAGGTATGTTCTGGATCATATCTATCGGTTTACGAAATAAAAAATTATCCGTCATAGGCACTTTAAAGTAAATCTAAAAAATGTAAATGTCACCTTATTTAGCGAGGGTAACCCAATAAGCTAATGGCTAGCCCTTGGGGCCATCGACAATTAAGACATAGCGAGTATATGTGCCGGCTGGGTCGGGAGTCGAAGCTGAGACGCCTGACTGGCAGTCACACATATGATGAGGGTAATGGGGTGATGTCGCTGGGGTTTGGGGTAGGAGGGAAATTGCTTCCCTCGATTGTATTTAGCTTGTGTTATATAACCGACCACCAAGACCGGAACGCAAGAGCCTCCAGTCGTCGAGAAAAATACATCCACGAACTCTACCTGGCAGTTTCAATTAGTAACGTCAAAACTATACAGTATATACTCAGAAAACTGCTACTTGTACAAAAATTCCCAACAAACTAAACTAAATATTTGAAATCATAAAATATTATTCTACTACATTAAAACATTTATAGATTTATTTATACATTAGTCAAAGTTAAAATTTCATTTCCTCTGAGTGATATTAGCTAATGATGTTGGATTCTTTTTAGATTTCAGCACATTATGGATGAACTCTGAGAATTCCACTATTCCGGCCATAGTTAGGAGAAACCGCACAGACAGTTGCAGATCGTCGTCATTCGCCCCAGATAAACAACGACAAAGAGTGGCGAAATTTCTCAAGCTGAAAGATTTCCCATACAATCCATCCCTTCTTGGTCATTTAGATGAATATAATTTATAAAAAGTATGAAGAGTCTTTGTTGTTTAGATTCTGGTGAGTGCGAGATATATATCGAAAATATAGTTATAAAATATGTTCTCGTGTTACTAATTATTGACTTATGTTTACTGCTATTGGTTGTGTAGAGCACTTAATTACAGCACTCGTAGCTTCTTTCCTGTGCCAATTGATGATGATGAAACGGTGTTGTTACGAGAACGACCCGTTTCTCTATTTCTTCGTGACATCATTGCACACGAAATTCCACAATTTACGGTTACATACATCAGACTTGGTGTACAACGAGAAATCTAGGTTTAATGAATCGATACGAAAACGATTGACCATGACCACTACGAAACATAGACGACGGTTGCCACCAAAGGCAGTCATGGAGAGGTTGGGGAGCGTACGATTCGGAGCGCATGACATGGCCTATAAAGCGCCTCCTTGCCAATTAGCCTCTTCTATTAAGCTCTCTGGCTAGATGCTAGCGGGTAACGATATTATATACGGTAAACGGAAAGGAGCAGATATGTAGCATACTTGATTATTCGTATGCAACAGTTAAAAACGGAAAGTAACTTTGGGAAACAAGCGGCTATGTTTAATTAGGCCGAAATTCAATCATATAAGCCGCTTTATCGGAACAAAGTCAAAACAAGCCAGAGGGAATGACCTCATAACATTTGACCTCCTGGAAAATAGTTCCAGCCTCTTAATTGATCAAATTGTGTTTCGATTAAGAGGAATGGACAGTACAAAGAATATTGAATTATTTGAATTTCACACTGTACGATATTTTACATAACCGGTTGGAAATCCAGACAAAACATCTGTCGCTGTCATACCTCACGGCTGACGAGTTTTCGAACGTCCCTTGGGATCGAATCGAACGTTGAACAAAGAGAACTTCTTGAGAACAAAAGGTTCGCTTCTTTCTTATTGGACGGTTTACATTCTTTATCAGTGACAAGTTTGGCAAGAAAGCTGAAAGTTCTCGGGGGGAATAGCTATTGAATCAGAAACACAAATAAAAATAACTGCTTATTTAGTCGAAACAATAATGGATGTAACTTTTATAAACAAATAGCTGATCTTGTATTGTGTATAAGAGAAATTATAGCCAATATTTAACAGCTGTGCTGTGAATGATATATTGATATGCTAGCATGGTTAGGGTTAGATCCTTGGTAACTGATCACGGCGGTTTCATCTTTGTCTGCCAGGCGACTAAGCCTTAAGAGTAGGAGACATCCTACAGTAGTATTACTTATACCGAAATAAACTTCATTTATATCTGTTCACAGTTACGCAGTATTTATAATTGTTATATCCGTATTTGATCACTATTCGTGCTTATTTAACAAAAGCTGGTTGCTTTTGTAAAGGGAGCTGTTTGCCCCCAATAATACCACGCGTCCCGTCCATTCAAGGACAATCTCCGTAGAGAATGGTGAATTCTACATCAAACCCTGTTTTGAAAAAATTTCAGCTCTCATCCTATTGTTTAACAAGGGAATTAAACCATCAGAAATCCCTGGAATATTGGAAGAGTTAAGATCAGGAAAGAGGAATTTTGAAATTTGCAACTTTTAATGCAATGACTCCAGCCTACAGTTAGCGCTTGCATCCTTTCTCAGAGAGCAAGCACATGTTATACGCTTGGTCTTATTCATGTCTAATGCTAAGAAACAAAACTCAAATGTCTAAAAGTCTTCTCGGATGCTTCAAGATGTCATAACGTCAAACATTTCAAGATGAAAATTGCAGGTTTGCATCATAATATATCAATAAACAAGATATAACGTTCGATAAATAATCTTCTAGCTATCTTGCGATGAAATGTGAGAAATCTTAAACTTTGAAGTAGATTGCTGTTTATCAAACATTTTAAACGTATTTTCTCTTGATTTACTGCACTAATTGCAATTGATTAAGTGTTGCTCAAATACAAGCTCTGAAATCATACGACCCATTGAATTCTTGACAGGAATCAGTCATGGTAAGCTGAGGATTTAAATAAAAACAAGTCTCGGGCTTTGGAAATGTTTGGAAATGTCTAGAAAACTCTTGTACCATATATAAACTGTATAAAATGCAGACAACATGTTTTTCAAAGATATTGAGCTTCTCGGACAAATCTAAGTCTGGAAGAATTCTATTTTGAAGCAATAAATGCATGAATTTTTTTGAAAAAATTGCAAAATTTGGAGAACTATAGCGAAATTGGAACATCATTCTCTGTAGCGGCTACACAACCGGTGTAAACATTAGCTTGTTCATCCGTGTGATTCTAAATTCAAGGCCAGTGGTCAAAGGAATAAACAAGACACACAACGCGAACACTCTCTCTCGTGCAATAGTTTACTTTGATGTTTGTAACGGGCTTACAACTCGCTAAGGACAGTTCCAATTCATTTAGTTTTCTGCCGCAATAGATGAACTAGTAAATTGCTTCATTCGAAAAGCACTTAGCCGCACCTTTGCCTACAATGTTTAATTTCACTTATTGTTCCTATAGTACTGCTCTTCGGTAAACTATCGTAAAATAGCTAATTGCGTAAACAATTGTCGATAATACAGGAAAATTCGATATGTTAAGTAGTCATGCATGCTACTGCCACGAGACAAAACTATCGGCTACAATGCCACTGTTGCATAAGCCTATAGCTCAATGTAACTCGTGTATAATCAAAAGACCGTCCTTCCCAATCAATTGTACTTTCCTGCTTTTTTCCTAAGTTAAAGCAAATAATGCAATCACTCTGCAGTGTGCAAAAAGGCTAATTAGGCTAATTTTGGGCAGGGATGTTAGGGTATGGAATTCTTTTCCTTTCTTTGGTATTGTTTTGTTAGTTGCATTTCACGGTGATTCGAATTGTTTTTTTACTGTATGTGATAATGTATATGAATGTATTTATTGTACGGTTGCTGAACTTTATGGGAACAGCCCGTTCCTTCGCTTACTGACACGGCGTTTGGTCATGCGCTGCCATGTGTCACGATTATGCACAACAACAAATTACACGAAGCTACATCACGATCTAAATACGAAATACACTGCCTGATCGGGTTACTGTATGTGATAATGAATCAACTGAAAACGCATCGAGTGGAAATGGGGCGCTTCAAACGCTCATATACAGTATGATCATATTAACCGAATTTTTCCAATCAAATTTTTGGACGTTGATTTTTCGTATGTGCATGACCCCACCCATAGCAACGCTTTCAGAGGTCACCTAATAATTTGAGCCTGCAGTTTTACCCCTGAACGCCAATATTGTCAGTATCAGTACGTTATCAGTACATAACTGTTAATCAGTTGGATATTGCTCAGCACTATCAAAAAATATCATGCAGCTACTGCCAAACCTGTATTAGCGGCCACCTGTGTAGAGCAACCACCTATGTATAAATGCCACTCTTCAAAACCCCCAAATGACACTCTCTATAGAAATCAACCTGGACAGAAAGGCCACATGTCTATAAAGGCCATTAAGTGAAATGAGTTATAATAATACGTCCAAACAGTTGAACTGTTGTGCGCAGATGGAGACTACTGGAATCCCTTTCTGGTTATTCGCAAGACATAACTGGCGGATTGATATAGGACTTATCTTATCCAGCCTTGGGCATGCTTCTCGTCACGGATCGAAAGCCCATGCCTAATTAGCTCTCTTGTCTCTTTCATTCTGAGAATAATAGGCCGAAGTGCGGTACTTTCGAAGGCACGAATAATATCCAGGCAGGTTTCCACCTCCTCCCTTGCAATCGACTATTGTCCTACCCGTGATGAATAACTTTCAAACAATACTAAACATTTCTTTCACCGACCAACCAAATCAATGGTTAGTTGTCGTTGTTAGATGCAGTTATATTGTTGTCAATATAAAAGCTTTATTGTCATATTTCAATGGTTGCTTCAAGGTGCTTGCTGTTGATTTAAAAACTGCGGCTAATAAGGTGCAAATACCTTCCCGATGTTGACAACAAGACTCCTGTCTATTTACAGCATTCCCAGACATGAGATGTACTTGCGACAAGTTCGATTGCAGCTATAAATGCTGTCCTTCTTCTTTGATAGAATACTCCATGGTATGAAATGAAATTTCGACTTGCAATCGTCTTTTTAATCGGAGTCTGTGCAAGTCTACCAGAAGGTTGGTTAATCAGATCAGTTGTATTGTTGAGATAGTGACATAGATGCGTACATGCTTAATTGGGATAAGTAGAAATTCGGTCGAGATATCTTCGTAAATAACGACAATAATGGAACACACTGGTTATGAGGTACCAGGTCGTAATATATGCCTAGATCAACTAAACTCATCTAGTTGTTGTTGAAGTCCACCATATTTCTTCCGTGTTTTTCCCATGAGGTAAATTTGTCGTCGCTGTAGGCTCCGACGCTCGTGACCTAATCATTTTACTAAATATTCCCCATCTTCAGCACTCCTCTTGAGAATTCTCTCGACCTCGAAATAAGTGTCTTCGTTAGAAGCGGTGTCCATGTTGCTTTCTATAATAAATAAATCCAGGAAGATGTAACTTCAATCATCCAAATATGTTTTTAATTTAGCGATGAAGCAACATCTTCAATGCATGATCATGCAAATATCACATTATAAACATATAACTATTCTTATTATTGAATGATACATGTATGTATGTATTTAATATGAAATATCAATATTAATACAATACTCGTATAGAAGGCATGTCGTCATGAATTTTAGTACACGGTATATAAGCTTATAGGTCTATAGTAAATTAATCAGTGTGAGTTTCCTGTTACATACATTAGCATACATTAGCATGCAAAATAACTCAAATCTTAGTTTAGTAGTAAGTATTGTAAATATTTCTAGAATAATTTTATAGTTTTCAATGTTTTGGAAATTAATTATATTGTATTAGACATTTTTGCCAGAATTACTTTAGTAAGTCATCCGTTTATATCAAAATAAAGATATGATTCATGATTAGCCCGCTTGTAACAAAAAAAACTCAAATCTTATTCCGAATACGTTTAATTTCATTATAAAACAGTTTGATGTGACTCGTTAAAGCAATTGCTTGCAGGGTCGGGTTCAAGAAGATGATTACAAAGTATTTGCAATAGAATTAACATTTTGTTATTACTAATATTATTTAAAGAAAATTGTATCATAGTAATGTTTTTATTTTATATCCATTCATTGTATTACCATATTTGTATCTATTTGTATCTGCACCATCAAAAAAGCTATTGAAATTTATTGGTTTTATTGAAAAATGATGATGATGATGATGTTTGTTTGTTTTCTTTTATTACCAATATACCTTAATACAGGTGTGTGGTAAGTACATACAAGATGTTGTTACAAGTCAATTCAAGGTCGCAAGACCATATAGAACAATATTTACAAAAAGTACTAATAAAGTAAAAGAGAAAGTAAAAGTCTTTTAAGATGATGATGATGATGATGATGATGCTTCTTTTACAAAGTCCTTCATGGCAAAGTCAAACTTAAACTATCTCAAATTGTTGTATTTTTACTTTAACGGCGTAGTTCGAAAGTGGAACTTACTTTCGCAAGAGGTTGTTGATGCATCATCATTCCCTTTGTTTAAATCGAAATTAAATTATCAAAAAGCTTAAGGAATTAATTTACTTATTTACCAATTTAACCGTGTAGTATAAGTGCACTTGTGCCTTCTATACGTGTATTCTGTTTGAATCGATCTTTCAAATACAGATACGTACATGATGATGCTTTGAAACGGATCGAAATAAAAAGTTAAAGGAATGAAACGTTAAACGATTCTTTCACGCAATAATTGATTCCAGTACCTGTGCATTCTCTTTAGGCTACGCACGAAGGATTCGCCATGACATTGCCTTCCTCATCGATAACTCTGACAATATTTCATCTGATCATCTTCACAAGACCAAATCCTTCATCGAAGCAGTCTTATCTCACTTCAGCATTGCACCAAGCAGGAATAGGGTTGGTTTAGTGTCGTATGGAAATGTTCCAAAGACAGAACATGGGCTAACAGAGACGATCAACAGAGAACATGCCTTGAAAACACTATGGAAAATCAAGTGAGTCTTATCCAGCTGAATACACTGTATATCTAAACTAGTGTCCTGCGCGCACCCTAAGAAATTAAAAGCGAACGAAAGGTACAGCTACCTATTTCTCAATCCATACAAACAATTTCTCGTAGTACAGTCAAACCTGTATATAACGGTCATCTCTGAGACCTAGGAAAATGACCTTTATAGACAGGTGGCCTTTCTGTCCAGGTTGATTTCTATAGAAAGTGTCATTTGTGGGTTATGAAGAGTGACCTTTATACACAGGTGACTGCTCTATAGAGGTGGCCACTAACACAGGTTTGACTGTACATATAATATGTTTGCATTGCAATATCGTTCTAAATAAAAACTACGTATCATAATGATATCTATTTAAATACCTGCCCAAATCTACAATCATCTTTTAAAGAGATGTAAAATATTTTGTTTTCTCGGGTGACATTTTTAGGACAAAAGCGTTCGTTTATTAATGATTGTGATACACATATTTGTTATGGGGAGCCATGTTTTGAATTTTTTTGTGCAAAGTGATAAGCATTTCTGCTCATAGCACTTTGTTGGATGAAATATGGCCTATTGTCATCAAATATGTAGTATTATTATCATATTATGCTAGGTTGTGCTACCTAGGACTATAGTAATAAGGTTACCAGACCTGAACAAAATATTTCAAGCAAGGAAGAAAGCCATTTGCAATGTTTTAACAATAAATCGACAAATATTGTCGAATAAAAGTCGAGAAGGGTCTTGTGAAGTTGTGAACAAGCAAGCAATTTTGCTTACTGTTACAGAATGATCCTGTCTTATCTGTCAATTTAATTGTCTATAATATCACTCTTCCACTGATGTGTTATAGTACCTTACAAATTACAATGTAGGACTGATATGATGTAATAAACAAACAAATAACAATCAGAAGAAAGGATTAAAAAACATTCACATGAAATTCAGGTATATGAGCGAACACGAGACTATCCTTCCAAAAACAGTCACCTTGATATTGCAAGTTCTTTGATCTTCATTCTCCCAGTTGTGATGAATATCCCATTTTTGTTTGCAAAAGTTTCTTCAAGATCAGCGGAATCCTCTGTTACTTTTTAAAATCCGATTGGAACGACGAATGCGACACCTGGCGGCGTATGATAGATTATAAATGTTGACAGGAAGAGTTACGTGAATGTCTTCCCGGAAAGAGATTACTATGTCTTCCCGGAAAGAGATTATTTACATCGGAAAGAGATTACTTGGGGGTGAGGCCAACCTAAAGCGCACAATAGCATTGTGCTAAATTTCAATTGCACATAGAATGATGCTTGAAAGAGGGAACGTTTCGAGGCTTGTGATTAGTCGAAATATTAAATTGCTCTTACTTGCGAAGAATGTACTGTTTACGAGAGACATATTTCAAAGAGTTTGAAGGCAGGCTACTGCGAAATATCGAGTTCTGGAAACTGGTCTCGAAACTAAATACTAAACAAAGGTGTTCACAAAATTAGCGAATTAATTTTACTTCACCAAATACATCCCTCAATCAACCTGTGTCTACTGACAACCTGTGTTGAGAGACCACTTTCACTGGTCCTCGTCCTTGCGGTGGTCGCTTTAAAGCATGTTTGACTGTGTTTTGATGTTGAAAAACAGTTTGAAATATTCTCTGCTTCTTTTTTAGATCCATTAACTCTGGAACTAATCTCGATAAATCACTGCAGCACATTTTCAAGTTATTCCGCGATCAAGGTCGCAAGCTGACTCGTAAACTCCTCTTCATATTTACAAATGGACGATGGAAGAAGGGGCAAACACCTCAGGCCATCATGACGAATCTACGACGGTCTGGTGTGAAAACATTTATCATTGGAAGTGGAAAGGGAATGAGTCGAGCAGGACTAGTCCATTTGACGTTTGGTTTCCATGCCAACAGATGGCTAAGTCTCACTTCGAAGTCATCCTACAAGGAGATTGTTAGACGACTCATGCTTTCTAAAGGTGAGAATATTTGTTTAATTTTTATTATTTTGAATTTGTCACTATCCCGTAGTAATCGGTAGTAATTTCCTAGACCAAGGCTCATTTTAAGAAATGTTAAGCTTCAAGCAAGAAATTCAAGCAAGAAAACAATTGTTTAAAAATATGCAATTTTATAAATGACCTTGTGAACTATTGAGCTCTTTGTTTTAACCCATTTGCTTACCTTGAATTTTCATGTAGTGTCCTACACAACGTGTCAGGGGCGTGGCTATGTCCATGACGAATGCAACAGGGTGTGTCAATGTGTCAATGGAGTGAAGAGGAACTGTTACAGGGTTAGGAAAGAGTTTAACGAAATGAGTAGCTCAGAGAGACGAAGATATGTCAAAGTTATTAAAATTGTATCGAATTCAAAGCAGTACTCAAAACGATATGACGATTTGGTTGTCATCCATGGACAGGTGTTTTGTAAAGGCATACACTATAGTTATACTTTCTTACCTTGGCATCGATGGTATTTGTGGACATTTGAGAATCTTCTCCGTGAAGTGGACTGTCGTCTGACTGTTCCATATTGGGACTGGAGTTATTGGTCTAAAAACCCATGGTCTGAGAAGGACACGTGGAGAGCAACACCTGATGGACTTGGTGGCAATGGAAACATCAGTAATTCATTCTGCGTTGAAGACGGTAAGATAATCACTGGTGGATTGCTTCACCTTAAGGACAAGTAACTTAATCTCTCTGCTAAATGCTGTTCCTTTCATATGAAAGCGGGTTGTGTACAGGGCCCGGTACGGGGATGTTGAAATAACTTTACCAAAGTTTTTAATTACATTGCAAATTACATATCTCAAAATTAACTAATTAAATTACAAATTATTTTTTCCTGAAAGTAGTTCGTTGTAATTACAAATCATCTTCCTCTAATAGTAATTGCTATTTTTGTTACTTTTATTACTGTCGCCAAAAGGAGCAAGTAGAGTTTGTCTTCCCATTGGTTCTCTGCCGCCTTCACTAATCTTCTGTTTGAAATACAGTTTACAAAGCATTGAAGCTGTATTGAATAGTTTATAGTACAGCAGATTTGCATTTAATTGCAGCAAAGGGTGACAATATCTCTTCAACTAGTGTTTATCAGAGAACCAGTGTATTTGTAACGATTATATTCCTGATGGTTTCCTTTCTTGGGTTATTTTTCAGGACCATTTTCATATAAAAGTGGTTGGAAATTACCGAGATATTACAACGTCAGTTCTACTCTCTCTGAAATCAGCGAATGTGATCCACCATTGTCAAATATCGAGTTGAATTCCACACAGAATTGTTTGAGGCGATACTTCCATGGCACTCCCAATTGCCGTGCTGATGTCTTTCGATTGCTTCATATGCCATCAGATAACCTCAAGTTCTTTCTTGCTCACATGATGACCGCTTACCATGACAACATTCATAATGACGTTGGTGAGTGAACAAAATGGAGATGTGTCTTCTGCAATCTCTATGCTATGGCATTGCATTAAAGAATATTGAGCAGGGAAGCAACGAGGAGGACGGCGGACACTCTGCACCCCTGGGGGGGGGGGGGGGGGGGGGGG
>OFHS01005768.1:0-11181 GCA_900245855.1 Calvadosia cruxmelitensis | reverse complement strand
CCCAAGTCCCTTGGTCAAAGGGCAAATGCCTACTTTGGGATTTTACTTGTCCGGACACTCTTGCTCCAAACCATCGCCCAAAGACATGCACAAGAAGCGGTGCAGCTGTTCCGCGAACTGTTTTCAAAATTAAAGGAACAGAGTCTGCCAACTGTAAAGGCCCAGCTATTGCAGATCATTAGCCTTGCCATTCAACGCGGCAATGCAACATCGGTGATGGGCACATTTGAAAAAACCGATTACCTCATCGTTGACTGAATAATTAGTTAGGTTTTTAGGTATTTCACGCAGCATATTCTTTAATTTAGTACCTTTTAGTTATCTTTTACATACTGTCTTTTCATTATTCTTTTAAATTCGTGCTGTAAGATTGAAACAAATATATTATAACCAAAGCAATGTATCAGATGTGTCACCGACTCAAGACTCTCATGCAGAATCACTTTTCATGGGGTTACACCTCATCAAGTTTAAAGATATATACCTATCAAAGTTACTATCATTCTTATACTCTGTCATCGATGAACATGTCCAATTGCTGTAATTCAACTGAAACTGTACGGCAACATCTTAGTGAGATCTTCCTTTAGACGCAAACATAACAATTTCCATGTGCCCTTTGCCAAAGCTTCCAAACTGCAGCGTTATCCTGATTGTTTTCCAACTTCTTGAAACAATTTTGAATTTGATTTTATTATTAGCGTGTGAAATCCACTTGTTACTAAAAACTGAAGGATCACTTATTAGCCTACTGTGTCCTATGTGATACCAACTGGACGATCAATGCCTGCGACTTTATCTGTAGCTGCTTCCTCTTTTCTTCTTCTCTCCTCTTACCATCTTTAATTTTTTTATCTTGTTTCTTTTCTGCTAGTAACTCAACGTGAATCTACCCTCATTGTGCATTATAGCCAGTTTTTATAATGATATTGTACAAATCATTCAATTTGTGATCACTGTCATTTACACATGATTTACATCCGTCATACGTGTACTGTACTGTAATGAAGGGTCTTCTAAACAAACAAGCAATGTTGCTTGTAAAATGACCCTCAATCGTATCTGCCGATTTAATTATCCGTGTGTAATTGATGTGTAATAGTACCTTATGAGTTATGACTGATAATTACTATGAAATAAACAAATAGGCAAACTTCTTCGCGGCGATTCATCCTCTGAAGTCACGTGACGGAGTGCCTCGGCGGCCTCGCTCCAGCCGCTTCTTTTTGCTTGGCGGGGGGTCGTTCGTCGCGCTCTGTCAGGGCGGTCGGAGAATCGCTGACAGCCAGCAGCGCCATTTTTTGCTACGATTGGCAATCCTGGATTATTAATGGAATCCAACAAAAACAAGGACAGTCAATCGATTGAAAATGCGCAACAAAGTGCTTTGCACGGGTAATTCCTGATTTTTTTCTACTATTAGAATTCGAATTATTCGTTCATGAATTGGATCCCGAAGGCGCCTTTTTGTCGGCTGTGTTTTCTTACTGGAGACCAGTTATAACTTGTCAATCCGCTCACGCTACTAGAATCTTGGTTGTTGGGAAATATATCGTCGTTTTAATGCTGCCTGGTCTCGTTGTATTGTTGATAGGTTGCTATTAGAAGTATAACGGGTTGTTTCCATCGCTCAAATATAGTTTGGATGCAAAACCAATTGCGACTGAATTTGCTTCTTCGGATTCGTCGTCGAGCAACATTACTTCACTTCCCCGACCAAACCAGGGCATCGCTGGTGTTGCTGGCAAGCGAATCAGAAGAGTATCACACAAGTTCGAGGAGAACGAAGAAGGCCAATCGGTATGTATTTTCAGCTCTTCCGTAGCCCTTCTCAGGCAAAATGAAATGATAGAGTTTGCTTGGCGCCCACTAAAGTCTGCAACGTTTTCTCTCCAGCCCTCGTCGCCGTCTTCACCACCTCCAAAGAGATTTAGAAACACAAATCAACTTCAATTTCTCTTAAAAACGGTGACAAAGCAAGTGTGGAAGCATCATTACTCTTGGCCCTTTCAACATCCAGTAGATGTCGTGAAGCTCAATTTGCCGGTAGGCCTAAGCTGCTACTGCCAAGTCTCTTTGCTAGCTAGCCAGCTTAGTTTTACTTTTCGATTGGTAGGTCTACCAACTGGAACTGTGAGTCAATGTATGCCTTGCACCTACATTTGTGAAGGGGGATGTCCCTTGAACTTCGTTTGCTTAGGCTATTGCATCTGATTTAAGTGATTTTGTCAGTTACAAACGACAGTCGTGTTGACTGGTCATCGTGTTCTGGCGAGTCTGTGATGCAAGACACGATATTTTAGCATATCAATGTTGTGTTTCGTGGATTAAAAACGTGAAATTTGTGGGTTGTTAACTGACAAGATAATTTGTTTGCAAGAAATGTTCCATCATTCAAATGTTATTCAAATCTTATCGGATTTTTCAGAATAAATGATGATGATGATGATGATCGTTTGATGAAGGGGTAATAGGCCTACTATTTCTATAGACAATGTAATGCCTGTAAAGATATGACAGTGGCTAACAACTGCAACTATTTTGATGCTTTTTACTTTTCTTGGGTCATTCTTCAGAAAAAGTTAATGCATGAGCACTCGCACTCGCTACAGTTGCATAACTCCTTACAGATGTAACTTCAATGTTGCTGAAACTATTTGTAGTTACTTTTCCTTCAAATTATTCTATAAATAACTTTGTAAAGCTGTTTTTTGAACTGAGGCATCATTTATAGCTCAGCTACCGGTAGATTCGTTTAGTAGCAAGTAACAGTGACTAGAACATTAGTGGGGGCTAGTTTCACACTCTGCTGGCTCCTTGACTCCTCTAATCTCAAGGCAATTAAATATTATTAGCCATATTAATCATCCTTAAGTTCTAGCTGGTCCGAGCTCCTAAGCAGCTTCGGCCACCATTGTGTGCTGCGCATTGTTTCTCAACTCAGTTACAACTCTCGAAAGACTAAAATCGATCCTTTCGAACCATTCAGATGCAGCAGTTTGTTGTAAAGGCAAGCACAGAAAGTTCAAGGTGCCCATTTCAAAGTGATAATTTCATAACACTTGTAGAAAACATAGTTAGGCTTCAAGGTAGCCATTTCGAAAATTGGTTCTACACCAATTTGCATTGTTCATCTTTGACCTGGTTTGAGTATTGACTCTGTGCGGTGTGCTTCAAAAAGAGCTGTGTTGTTTCCCAGAGGTCTGAAAATCTGTACTTACTGATGAGAGGCAGATGCCTGGTTTTGAACAGACATAGACACATACAAACAGACAGTCGTTTTTATATAGATATAGATATTATTTTTTTGAAATATGATAACAAACAAAAGGCAACAACACGTTATCGCCAATTGTCCTGGCTTGAAAAGTGCCATTATGTTTGTTGGGTACCTTCAATAATGCTGGTGGGTGCTGCAGCATGTGGCAGTTTTGCCAAAATGTTGCTCACATGATGTTACAGAGTATAGACCATAGTCCTGCTCTGATTTGAGGAACATAGAGATAAACAATTCTGTTATTATAATAATAATGAACTTTATTTGCAAAATCTCGCATTTAGCTACAGAGCCGAATTGCAACGTAGTTACCACCAATGGTACGTTTTACAAAATAACAAAGGTAACAGCTAACATGAAACGTATTGATGGATCTACTATTTACAGCGAGAGTGGTTAAAGTATTTAAATGAGTTAATAATTTATGTACAAGTATATCAATTTGTGTGCATCTAAAACGGGGCATCTTGTAATAGTCCTACGTGTATGTTACTAGCAAGGAGTGTGATTGCATATGATTTGATGGTCTGCTTTGATATCTTGTAGGACTATTATGACATCATTAAAACACCAATGGATCTCAGTGTCCTCAAGAGGAAACTTGAGCAAGGGAAATACTACAGTGCAAAGGAATGCATAAAAGACTACGAGACCATGTTCAACAATTGTTATACATATAATAAGCCTGGAGAGGTAGGAGCCAATGCAACACAGATGTTTGTAGTGGAAGTTAAACCCGGGTTAGTGTATACAATATTTGTAGCAAGATCACTACTTTTGCTCCATCACTTGACTTAGATATTTTTGCTTGTTGATGTGTAAATGCATTAGAATGCCCTGTCTGAAACAGCAGTGAGGGATGATTTGGACCAGTGTCTCAAAGGAACTGCTGAACTTGTGTTCTTTGCAATAGCCAAGTCAGACATTTGCCAGGATGGATAATTTCAATAATTGTAGAAAATTTGGCGATGGACCACTTGCTTCTAATGATGTGTTTGACTGATGTGTTTGACTGATGTGGGACTTTCTTTGTTCAGGATGTGGTTGTCATGTGCCAAGTGCTAGACAAATTTTTCCATGAAAAGATAGCTATGATGCCACCAGAGGTAAGATCAATTGTGCTCATAGTTTGATACAATTTTGTTGAGATCAGTGCTGTTTGCCAATGGTGTTGCTAACTGTCACTCTTGTACTCTTCTTCTAGGAGGTGGAAATCATCCCGAAACAAAAGCCTCTACTCAAACCAGCTACTTCTTCTGAAGATGGTAAACGTCCCCCTGCAAAAAGAAGCCGTTTGTCCAAAGGAGGAAGGCCAAAGACAACTGCTGCTGGTAAGAAGCAATGTATCATTCATCACAAGCTCATCTATTAGAACAATGATTTAATATTATAATGTCTGGTAGCATCGTCAATGCATCCCTTCAGTAGCTATCAACTGCATCTTATCAGCCTGCCTTAGTGGATTATTATGATGGAGAACGCTGCGCATTGCATGACCCTCGATCTTTTGGCTATATTAATTTATGCTGCTCTCTAGTGTCCTGTAATTAGCAATATACAGTTGCTAGAACGGTTACAGTTTCTTTGCCAGAGCTCACTTTGCCCTCCTTTCATTTGTTTAATAATAGTTAAAACAATAGTGACATAACATACGTAATGCAGCATGATGTTGTTAGCCAGCTGCGGTTGAAAGAGGCATATGGTGGAGGTCCCGGCCTGCCTTTAGTTTCTGTTTGGACTTGTAATCGATCAGTGTTACCAGAAATATTTGTTAATCGATGATATATTGTTACGAATTGCAATTGATTGAACGAAAAAACAGTAATGCATTGATTAATCTATGCAATGTATCTACCCTTATCGGATTATCATGCTATCGACCATTTCATCCATGATCCAATTCGAAGATCTGTTAGTTTGACAANATCCTTTCTCAGAATTCAATTCCTTAGATTGTCAAATTGTATGCCAACTCCTCAGACATGTGGGAAATTCGGTGTGGGGTTTAGGGCTCCGAATTGCCGGGAAAATTCATTTTGATTTCCTGAAACTGATTCCCGGGACCCGAACGAGTCCCGCCTTTTGTTTTCCATTGTTTTTTATTTTCGCACAGTATACAAAGCTCCAGACTTCTGTTTGCAAATAAACAAGCAAATTAATGATAACCAACGTGAGTAAATCCTACACGAGAAGACTGAGAGTGCGGACAATTCGGTAAATCAATGCTCCTAAATAATTCCAGTCAAAGTATTCCGCTAAAGTTTACAGCAAATGGCCACCACGAAGGCTGTTGAGACAGTGAGTGAATATTGTTGAAATGAAAAGTAGGACCGGTCGGTCGTGACTTGTACTNTACACAAATTGTTGTCAACACGGCGAATTAATTTCAGGTTTAAGAAATCCTCGACAGTTAAGATTGACAAGACGATAACGAAGGCTGATGAGGCAGCCGTTCAAGCTATTTCGAAACGAGTAGCAGACCACGCAGCAGACTGAACAGAGTTTACAACACTCCAATCTAATCTCGCAAGGCCGACAGACATTAGGCAAAACAAACTTATGTCCAAAGCAGAAGTTCAGAGATTCTTCACGGCACAAACAAACATCCAAACCCAGTGTCTAATAGTGCCACGAAATATCGAACGCAAGGCAACCCGACGAATGGGACGTTGCGGCACGGTGAATGTGTAAATTGATTCGTTGATTCAAGATCGCACGTTTCCGTGAAGCGGTCTATTGTTGCGAGACAAAAGAAATCTGACACCAACATGCACTTTGCAAACAAGTTCAAACTGCGAACGTGATCAATGTCATGACCGACATTACGATTCCACAAACAGTTTCAACAACAACGCAGTAAACAAATGGTGGGAAACTTCGTAACTCATCAACTGATCATGAAGTTTTACAGAAGCTGCAAAAAGCAGGAAAGTGCAAACAAATTCTGGGTTCGAAACGGGAAAACCCATTGCCGGTTCCCGGTATAAATGTTGGGTCCTGGTTTCCCTGGTCTCGATTCGGAGCCCTAGTGGGGTTGATGCGGGCAACCGCTGTATGATCCTCCTGGTCAATGTTTGAGGGGCAAGTACACTGTGGCAACACTCCCATATAGGTATACTTTCATGTGATGGTGAGCAGTGATACCATGGATGCCACAACAGCTCATTGTTGCTTTACACCTAGGCAAACACGGCCTGCTACCTATTCTGATCAGTAGTGGGAACAATAAACAACTTAATCAATTTGGAGATCTTTAGAGATGTTTTCAGCAAAAAAACGAAACGATTTCTCTGTTTTTATTTATTATGTTACATTTTTTTTTGCATAGATTCCACACAACCTACTCTTGTCTCGCCGGGTGTCATGGTGCCCTCTAGTTCTCTGTNGGGTTCGAAACGGGAAAACCCATTGCCGGTTCCCGGTATAAATGTTGGGTCCCGGTTTCCCTGGTCTCGATTCGGAGCCCTAGTGGGGTTGATGCGGGCAACCGCTGTATGATCCTCCTGGTCAATGTTTGAGGGGCAAGGACACTGTAGCAACACTCCCATATAGGTACACTTTCATGTGATGGTGAGCAGTGATACCATGGATGCCACAACAGCTCATTGTTGCTTTACACCTAGGCAAACACGGCCTGCTACCTATTCTGATCAGTGGTGGGAACAATAAACAACTTAATCAATTTGGAGATCTTTAGAGATGTTTTCAGCAAAAAAACGAAACGATTTCTCTGTTTTTATTTATTATGTTACATTTTCTTTTGCATAGATTCCACACAACCTACTCTTGTCTCGCCGGGTGTCATGGTGCCCTCTAGTTCTCTGTCAAATGAACCTTCACCTTTGGATGTTGTCCTAAAGCAAGGACTCCCTGCTCTATCGTCACATGATGACAACATAACATCAGTGAATTATTCCTCTGCGACTGTCTCATCTAGCATGCAAGCAACAGTCTTGTCCTCAGTAGATTCACCAATGACTGCCATCCCGACAGCTACAAAAGTAAGTCAAATGACACCACTCTGATTCAACCAGTGTTGTAAATACTCGTTACAAAAGTAACGCGTTACACGTTACTTTACAAGTAATTTTGGAGGTAATTAATTACTTTTCTCGGGAAAGTAATTAGTAACGTAATTAATTACTTTTAAACGGTAGTGAGTACTTGTCCTAAAAAGTAATTTTCGGTTACTTCTGACGTTACTTTACCGTTTTGAAAAGAAATATTTTCAGTGCATGTTCTATACATTAGACAGCAGCAGACGGAGAATGTTGTCCGTTGCCGCTATTACTTTGAAACGAATGTGTCCCTTGACAGTTGTGCTAACAATGGCAATGCGGTGAAACGTTAACTGCTCAGCGTCTGTTGTTCTGATTTCCTGGCTGAGTTATTTTAGTCATCTTCCGTAACAATAACATTCACTCAATGCAACAGATGTTTTATAAAAACGGGACAATAAGCGAGTTTCGCACAAAATATGGCAGAAAATAGCGGGATAATAAGCACAACGGAATGGCAGGATAGGAGTTAAAATTGTCCACTGGTATTGCTTGTCTCTGTATAATTGTTTTCTGGATCTGTGCTACTGGTGTCTTGATAGTTAGAGCAGGACCTTTCTCCCAAGAAAAGTAACGTCAAAGTAATTAGTAATCAATTACTTTCCAGGAAAGTAATTTGTACTTGTAATTAATTACTTTCCACTGGAAAATAATTTGTAATCTAATCAATTACTTTTTCGGGAAAGTAATTAGTAGTGTAATTAATTACTTTTCGACAGTAATTCTAACAACACTGGATTCAACACATGCGTTTGGCACGAAGCTGCAGCTAATGGTATTCCACAAGGAAGTGTTTGTTGTTCTTAGAGTAACTTCTTATAGATGGCAGCTGCGTATTGCTCAATTATTTTATACTAAGTTACAAATTTTCACTTATAATTTTGTAATGTCAGCACGAGAATTCTTAGCAAATTAAAAGCAGCTCACATGAAGAACCGCGTTTTCCTTCCAAAAGGAATAAATTATTCTGCATATGCCGAGGCATGGCAATTGCCAAAATGTAAGTCGCGTAACAATGCTCGCCATTGACAAGAACAGCTCAAGTTAGCTCTTTCCGTCCTGAGTTGTTTGCCACGTGTGGACAAAGTTTCTGTTGAAGTGACAAATTTTCCATCACATGAAAATCTTATTCATGAAAATAGAAAGTACAGCACCTTCCATTAAATGTGACAATGTATACATCATTGGAATCACCATGAAAGGCGAACATTTCTGTTCTAAACTGTAGAGCATCTGGGCTATAAAATGTCAGTAGGAATCATCAAACATATACTGTTGACTTTTCACAGTAATGCAGGTACACCTCAAACCCATTTTGCTTCGCCATTGTTACAGTTATACTCATCGCTTATCGATCCATGATATTTTTATGTCAAATGAAAGCTATATCCAGGCTTCAAACAAATGTAGCATTATAGTTTTTTCTGTATGAACAGCAGAGACCAATCTGTACTTTCTGATCATAGGCTCCTGGCAGTAAAGGTCAAAAGTGTCTCCTAAATTTGCATTAATTCGAGCGAGGTGGACAACATCTTTGTAGCAGACGTCATAACTATTTGGAAACACAACAATATGCAAGCAAAACGCACATGATTACCTTGCATTGTGCACAACCAACCAATCATTATGTCAGAAATTATCACATGACTATCAGCAGAAGCTACAATTTTTCAGATTTAAATTATGGCCAGCCAATCGAGTATTTGGAGTAGATTTGTTCGATGACATCACTGCGGCGCTCATAGCGGCTCGGGGAAGTGAATGTGTTAACACATCAAGCTCTATGCAGGACTTTGATAGATCTAAATGTGTATGTTTAAGCGCCTTGTCACCCGTGTTTACAACTGTTGATTCAATGGCTTTTTAGGGCAAGTCCTCTGTCAAGAAAAAGAAGGCAGATACCACAACACCAACAGCATCGCTGCCTAGCGAATTGCCTTTATCTCCCTCAAGTAATCTAGAACAAGCTGCCAAACTGCCACCAAATCGCAGGGAATCATCTCACAGAGCTATCAAGAGGCCGAACAAAGATCTGCCTGGCGAGATCAAGGTTAGATCAGTGAAGTTTAAGTACCATGGCCTTGGCCAAGATATAATTTCAGTATGGTAATCTTATCGTGAGGCGGGTGTTGAAATTAAATAAGTATTTCATGTTTTCCACTACATTGTTTGTTTGCAATTGATTAGGTTTTATTTCAGCACTGGTTGAAGTGAAAATCGATCTACGTGACTAAAAATGGGACAACCATGAAACGACTTAAAGGAATCGTAACGTCGGTCAAACCTTGATCACCTACGCAGTTGAAGTTATTTGCAAAGCGTGTGATCGTTTCAGATTCCTTTTTTCTCACAACAATAGACCGCTTCACCGAAATGTGCGATGTTGAATCAATGAATCACTTTTTAAAAACGGCTTCATGGCCGAGTGGATGGAACGCTGGCTTTCGTACCCCGGGTACTGGGTTCTAATCCCAGCCGGACCTGCAGCTTGGACCATGTTGCTGCCCTGGTGGCGAGGGGCTTAATGTAACGCGCCGTGCTGCACAATTATAATCAGTGCAGAGGTGCTTCAAAACGTCCAACTAATAGTTCTAGACAAGGGAGCCAGCCCTCGCAACGAGGGTGGTGGAACTCGTAAAAAATCCCCCTACGTACCTCCACTGTTCATCCAAAAAAGTGTCTGTCTCCATGTGTGGCAGTTCAAAAAAAGTCACTTTCACAAAAAATCACCGTTCCGCACCGTCTCCGTCCTTGATTGAACAACTGTTGGACTCAAGACGACACTGTTGTGCGAAAATAAATTGTTCGTTACTCGTTTTCGGCCGCCCTTCTCTCCTTTCGCATAGAAAATCCTTTGACTGTTGCAGATATCTCTCTGATTGCAAGTTACAGCAAACATTTGCCTGTCTTAGCTTTTCCAGTTGATTTGGAAGAGCTGTACAGCATCACCTCAGCCAGACAGAACTGTTTGCATCCATTATGGCCTCAATCCTGTGCTTTTCTGCAGACAATCAGAGTTAAAACTGAAGATTTCTTAGGCATCAAGTAATTTCTTCTACTGGCAGGCAAGGACTTTGCTTTGGAGTAAAATGAAACATGTTCTCCTTGTTTCATGCAAAAATGGCATGCCATGATCATGTGAGACAAGGGGCTGGGTAACAGTCATGGATGTTGTCAGGGGGTTCAGGCAAGCTTATCTCAGCCGACTTATTGTGCAGCGCGGTGCATCAAAGAAGATTTGAAAAGATTCGAATCGAATCTTACTCAGTCGAATATTCGACTCTTCATTTTAATGTCGAACCGCATCCCTAATTGGATTGTTGAAAACTTTGTTCAGTCTGCTACTCGTTTCTAAAAAACTTGAAGGCTGCTTCATTGTCCAATGTTTTCTTCAACTTTATTTGTTTGTGGAAATTGATTTTCTGTGTTGACAACAATCTGTATACTACAAGTCTCGATCGACCGCTGTCTCATGCCTTTGTGATGGCCAGCCGCTGTAAGCTTTAACGGATTACTTCCACTGGAGTTATTCAGGGACATTGATTTACCGTGTTGTCTACATTCTCCGTCTTTTCGCGAAGAATTTACTTCTGTTAGTTGTCATTTTTTAGTTTGTTTGCTAACAGAAGTCTGAAGCTTTGTATACTTTTGTGAAAACAATAGAAAACGAAAGCTGGGACCCGTTTGTGTCCAGGGAATCAGTTTTGGGAAACCAAGAATGAATATACCCAGTAAGTCGCAGCCTTTTCAACAGCTTAGCTAATTAGCACGAGGAACGTCTTTTAAGCGCCTTGTTTTCTACTGGTTTCCTATTATTGTTGCCATCTCGTGTGGAAATGTAATTGA
>OFHS01005767.1:0-11181 GCA_900245855.1 Calvadosia cruxmelitensis | reverse complement strand
AACACATATATTGCGCTTTTTCTGAGAGATCAACCTTTGCAAAATACAGCAGTCGATCAAACTCTCTGTGACTTCTCTCAACTTCGCCAACTTTAATAGTCAAAGTGACTGACTTGTCAAGCAATGACTACAAAACGTATTCTTTATGGCCTAGTCGATTTCCTGCACAACTGCTTTGCTTTCCGCAGCCAGATGCTTCTGAACCTTGCTTCTGAACATGTTTTGAAGCCGGCGAAAATATCGCGTCACTGATTGGTCAAAGCTGAAGCAACCAACCAATCAATGCTTAGAACAATCCAAAATGGCGATGCTTGTCGACCCTTGTTTAGAATCAGCAAGGGAAATAGGCCATTTCGTAAGTCAGTAGTCAGAGCAAAAACATTGGTTGTTATGAACGTGCAATCAGCATTTGCGTTACACATCAGAGTTTACGATCACCCTACCCCAATAAGTTTCTCTACGGATTTAGAAGAATTACAAGATTGACCCAGGAAGCTCAAAACTTCGAAATCCGCGGAATTCCGCGGATCCGAGGAAGATTCTCATCCCTGTTTATAACATCATACCAAAGTTAGTTCATAATTTCTTGTGCTGGTTCATTAACAGAAGCAAGAATGACGCTGACCCAGAGAAAAAAGTGTGCGTTGAATGTCGAACCGCTGCAAGAGCGGAGTCTGTCGGTCAAGATTTTCTTTTTGCTACATCTCGGTGTGGAAAGATCCTTCCAAAACAAATTATTCTGGCTTCGACAATCCATCTCCTAACACGAAGTTGGAAGATCATCACAACTTTGAATAATGTGGCATTCAAAGAAGAGCGTTTGGTCCAGTGAAGCAACCAATTTCGGAGAAGCAATCCTGTCAGAGGTCTCTCCATAAAAGCATCTCAGGTGTCATGACTTAAAATTTTGGGGCTAGGGTTAAGATCCCTGACAAAGTTGTCTTAAATGGAAACATCAATCCCTTGCAAAAGTGATTGGCCAAGCAGAAACGGTAGTAGTTGTTGACCAAGCAGTATATGCAAAACCAGTGGAAGTGGTTTGGAAAGACCCAGAACTTTTCAGTTACCTGTACATAATTTTCAAACTAGGAGCATTCCATACTGCTCTTTTCAACATTTCTGGCAGTAATCAGAGTTAGATTTGAAAACTCAAGCCTGTTTGAGTTGATCGTAGAGGGGTAATATTTGCTTCAGGTTTGTCAATGGAGTGGCAAGTGGCAAGCACTACAATAGAGAATTCATTGTCACAAGATGATGATAGAAGCAATGATGAGAATGTAGCTTGACAGATTCTTATGGGGTAGTGATGATTAGGTAGAGATGCGACCCGAATAGCAATTACCCGAATCTATTCGGATATCTTTTTGAAATAGTAGTATTTGAATCTTATTTCTGAGAATCGACTATTTGAAACTTCAAATAATGCAGCTGCAACTGCGTGTTTCAGACAATAGCTTGCGTTGCTGAAGTGTCAATTCATGAGGAAATCGATTTGCAGGACACGGGATATGCCTTTGTTAACATAATTATGCCGGCTTATCGCAGCCAAGACGTAGGCCGTGTGTCTGTGCTGTCGTTTCCGTTTGCCTGTTATAATTATTGCTGTTTAACAACGCGTTGATTAGCCTTTGTCTCCAGCCGCGCAATATGAAGCGGGGTAGGGGACAAAAAGCCTTTGTCAATTGACAATAACTTTTCCGTCCACAACAACTTTTGATTGCAGTCTTTTTATCAACAATAACATGCGCGAATGGAACATGCGCGCGCAAAAGCCGTTATTCTCAGCGCCAATTTTCAATTTGGCCATTTCTTGTCGTGCTGAGTGGTAAACGCTGCAACAGCACGAGCTCTCCTTGCAAGCTGGTTATCAAACTTATCAGATTCTCATCGACATGAAAATACTTCCCTTCTTGCTTCATCGGACTGCGCTTTATTAGCAAAATTAATAATTTCAATGGCGGTAAATGTCGTTACCTTGCAGGCTTGCTTGCAAATTTACAATTACTGTGGCTTCGACAAACGTGAAACGTGTAGGCTGATGACCCAAGGATCTTTAATGAGTAACATTTTCCTTTGCAATTGCAGTGTTGTGTACTACCAAAAGACTTGGTTTTGCAGAGGATAAAAAGCATCATTGGTGGAATAATGAATCGCTTGCGAAGCCAACGTCTAGACATCGATGATCTTGATAGCATTCATTTTCAGTTGGAAAGTCTCTACCGCCTGGTCTTGAAATATCGCGAAGTGTATCACGTAGATCACAATTTGGTTGCTGACGTTCGTCTGGCAAAAGAGATTATGCTAAAAGCAGCAAATGACCAATGGTTTGGTTATTCAGCCCCTATGATCCCAAACAACACACGAGGACGTCCACGGTATGATATCCAGAAACCTCAACTGGAATTTTACTTAGGCCATGGATTTTCATTGACTAGCATTGCGTCCATGATAGGTGTTAATGTGAGAACCATCAAGCGAAGAATGAGAGACTATGAGCTCACTGTGAAAAGCACTTACTCTTCAGTTGACGACGAACAATTAGATTTGTTGGTTGCTGATAAGCTATCTACATTCCCTAATTGTGGCTACCGAAGAATGCTTGGATTGCTGCTAGCAGATGGTAGCAGAATCCAAGAGCACAGATTGCGGCAATCCATGCAGCGAGTAGATCCAGAGGGAGTACTGCTAAGAACTGTGCAATTGAAATTGATCCAAAGAAGGAAATACAGCGTCCCGAGTCCACTGGCACTTTGGCACATTGATGGACATCACAAGCTTATCAGGTAGGAGGTCTACATAGTACATAGCAAAATACTGTAGACATTAAGTGGCATTAGTTCACGGCAGGAGACACTGATATTTATGAAGAGTAAATTGTAAATTGTGCTGCTGTTTAAACTAATGCTTATTCCTGTCAATAGCTGTTTAAGCTGTCATGTTCTTCCTTGCTATTGCTTAAATGTTTACAACGTGATGTTAAAACAAAGGAAATGCTTGTTTACACTTAGTCCGGTTTATGGTTAATATCCTACTTTGCTTTATATCCCACTTTTCATCTGCATGGAGGCGGGATATTGAGCAAGTTCAACTGTATTCTTTTTTGTCGTTACAGGTGGCGGTTTGTTATTCATGGTGGTATTGATGGGTTCTCCAGAAAAATAATGTTCCTTGGTTGCAGCACTAACAACAAAGCTGCTACAGTTCTGGAGCTGTTTGAGGAAGCCGTTGATACCCATGGCTTACCTTCAAGAGTGAGAGCAGACCATGGCACAGAGAACTTCCACGTCCGTCGATTTATGGTAGCTGCACGAGGAGATGGCCGTGGAAGTTTCATCGCTGGCAGGAGCGTTCACAACCAGAGGATTGAGAGATTATGGCTTGATGTTTACCTTGGTGTGGTCTACCTCTACTATTGCACATTTTCATGCTTAAAAGCAGAAGGCGAATTGGATCCGTGCAATGACATTGACTTATTCTGTCTACACTATGTGTACTCACAGAGGATTAATAATCATCTGGCTGAATTTGCTGATGGCTGGGCCTGCCATAAGATCAGTGGCTGCAAAAACAAGTCTCCAAACCAGCTTTGGGTTGAAGGGTTGCACGGCATTGCAAACAAGGATTGCACTGTGACAGGAGAAATTTGGGATCCTGTTACTAATGTAGGTGTTGTTTTAAACCCTGTAATTAAAATGCTTCTAAAATCTAAACTGCAAGACATTATTATTGATATGAATCAGCAGATAGTGATCAGCCTGAATATTTTATCTTACACTAATCCTTTGTTGTTTGGATTGACTGTTGTAATACTGTAGTGTTAAACTGAATCGGGTTAATATGATTCCAGTTTCTTGAATATTGCACACCAATGTATGTTGAAATTCGGGATAAATTTGAATGAGGATCTTTTTATCCAATAAGCACTCAAAGGGCCTCCTTGACTGCTAAGACACTCTTGTCTGGAATAATTATCATGAATATTTTGCTCAATGGGATACAACTAAATTAAGATTTGTAAATAACTTGGCCTCTAAAATGATCTAACCTCTAATTGGTTTCAAGCGTTGTAAGTTAAAATTGAAATGTCTCAAAATGTAGAATGTCTGTCCTGGTTATCCCATATTAGGCAGAGCTATGCTATGCAAGTTAAATCGACAATTGATTATCTGCAAGGATACAAATTGCTAATGAACTAAACCTTTTGTTGCAGGCTGATGCTGAATCTTATGGCATTGATTATGATGGTCCACCAGTAGAGGACGAGGGTACAATGGTTGAAGTACCACACACTAGATGCCCACTCAATGAACAACAATGGTACCAGTTGCAAGAGAGTATTGATCCATTAAAAGACAGCAACAGCCTAGGAGTGGATATATATTTAAAAACAAGAGCTTTTGTTCAACAGCTGTTAGTATAATCGATGTAATGTACGCATTAATAAACTGTTAAGCTACATGCTTTCAAATAGAACCAAAAGATGAGTTGATATTACATTAAATTATCAGTCTTATATTGATACTTGATTTGACATTTCAGAATTGACCAAAATCTGGTGCGCTGATAATGTCATCACCCAAAGTGTCACGAAAAGTCTCGTAGTTAGTGCTGTACAATTGATTGCCTGGAATATTCAAATGAAAGGCGCAAGTGTTAACAAATACATGTCTGCCAGATGGTTCATCTCGTTGTGGTTGTTCAACTGTGATCATGCCTTTGATGCCTGGGCTAATGTCACAGCAGCCAGTAAGAAACATCATCACATCTCCCAGCTTGATAACTCTTTCCTCGCTAGCAGCACCGGTTACAGGCTCACAACTCTCTTGCTTTTCACACTGAAGGTGTTTATTGGCAGCTTTTCAAGTGTCCGAACAGGCCCAGAACCCTCGCTGCGCCAAAACGTGTAACCACCACATGAGTTTAAAGCAGGGTAAGCAGCTTCCAGTTCATAGCAAACATCCGTATGTGCTGCATCCTTGCTTGGGAAGGTTACCTTCTTCTTATGCAGGCCATCTTCACTTGGCTACTTGATGGTGCTGTAGAGGACCATGTATATGGTAGGCAACAAAAGTCAATGGACCCAGGGCATGTTAGTAGAACCTGCAATTAGATGCCTCAAATGTATTACTATTGCGGAAGAAGAGCGGCAAACATGTACACAGTTATATAGGGAAGTATATGATTACTGATTTAGGCTGTATTTAAATAGTTCTGTTTAATCTGATAGCTTGAGGTCACTTAAATAGAACAAGAACCAATTAATGAAGAGGATTACTTAGACAATAGTGTTGCCGTTTACTGAGCAGGATATAATGAACTACTGTAATAACAGGCTACCTTGGTTTGGGAATCAGAACAAAATTCAGCGAAATTGTAAACCACAGTCAACTCCGCCAATAACGCTGTGCTGGTGACCGTCCAAACTTACCCGTTGTTGGCGAAAACCGATATAAGCAAAACAAAGAACGTAATCATTTGCTTTCTTATAACATGTAGCAGCAGAAATCAGCGATTGTTAGTTACAATTGAAATTCGATTTCAGATTTGTCTGTCGGAGAGATGAAAGAGCTACGGACTCAATTTCGCCCTGCAATGCCACCAGCTTTATATACATGAATGGCATGGCACCAACCTACATCAGTGATATGTGTGTGACGCCAATGAGGGACGATAAAGGACCAAACTTACGCTCGTACAATAAGTGTGACCTAGTAGTTCCGAGGTTTAAATATCAATATGCAACACGTGCCTTCCAAATATCAGTCCCCTTGACGTGGAACAGCTTGCCCGACTCCATTCGTAAATTACCATCTTTGCGTATTTTCCGTCATCAACTCAAACAGCATCTTTTTAACCAGGCATACCATTGTTAGTCATTTTAATCATTCGGCATTGTTTATTTTTTAACAACATCTCTGTATTTAACTATACCTTACTTCAACTGTACTTATTTTAGAAATTGTTGGCACGGTAGTTTTTAGCTAAACCTGATATTGATTTTGTAGCACGTTTCTTAGCAACCTGGTTTAATACCATGTAAATATTATGTATTCTAGATCTCTTGTAAAGCGCCGTTGAGGAGCATTGCTCGTTAGGGCGCTTAAAAATACTCAATTTACAATTACAATACCGAAATAGACGAAAAACCGTTATCGGCGGATATATTTAGCAAAGGCAGACTGCAACAATCATTGGGACGCCTATTGACAAAATTCTGGTAATGGCACAACCGTTATTGGCGGGGTTGATTGTAGTATCGTAATACATAGAAGTACACAGACCGACAGTTGTAGAAACTAGAAAGTCACAGCAATTCATCGGCAATAATAAAGGTATCAAATGAAATTTTATATATCAAATCTTGCACGCATCAAAAACAACTACACTGCTAGTAGCTCTTAGCTATGAACTCAGCAGCAAGCTTTGGTGTAGTTACCTCGCTTCCTTTTTCTGTTGGTAGGCCTAGTAGATGAAGAAGCAGGCCGAGGAATTACGCTTCTCAGCTCTCGATGGTTGATGCTTCTTGCTGCTCTGCCAGGAAATGAGTTGCTAGAAGGTAGCAAAAATTTCATAAAAAATCTAAACTTCGGGCAATGTCAAATGCAATAAAAGGAGTAAGGAAGTACTGACAACCAGCACCAATGCATCTTGCATCCTAGGCCTCCTCACGCTCTGCTCTATTCTCTGTAATCGAGATGCAAACTGTTGCTCTGCGGGTTCTGGCGTAGGCTACCACTGAGAAGAAGAACAGCATTTAAACAAATTAACCCAACGCAACATTTTATGAACACAGTTGCAGAACTTGTAATTTACTATGTAACAAATTTGGAAATCAAGTAGGCCTAGCGAAGTAAGATTTGACACTTACGATCTGATGGTAGTTGAAGTCCCAGGAGATGTCGACAACTGAGGGCCGTTGTGGGCACGTGCTAGCATCTCTAGACAACGCTGGGTTGCTTGCCGATATTCTTCTCCCATGGTATTTGTAGATTGAAAGTCAATAATCTGACGCTGGCAGACAAACTTGCAGGAGAGCTCGTGCTGTTGCAGCGTTTACCACTCAGCACGACAAGAAATGGCCAAATTGAAAATTGGCGCTGAGAATAACGGCTTTTGCGCGCGCATGTTCCAGCGCATGTTCCATTCGCGCATGTTATTGTTGATAAAAAGACTGCAATCAAAAGTTGCTGTGGATGGAAAAGTTATTGTCAATTGACAAAGGCTTTTTGTCCCCTACCCCGCTTCATACGCGCAAGGAGGAGCAAATGAGCAAGACCCAGAAACCAGCAACATCTATAAAGTCTATCAGTTCTGAATGAAGACTTAGTGTGTAGTGCCTAAAATTTGATTTCTTCAAAGTGTTGTTGTTATTTAGGGCAGTCTTTTTCGCAGACAAATAATCCTGCGGTTTGGTTGGTTTCATGCAATATTCTTGGATTGACGGTGCTACGGCGCTGTATAAATGTATTCACGATTCTTTGAATTGCTTCAGCGGAATAAAATCCTCGATTGAGACATTAAATTATGGATGTCGGATGTTTGTCATGCTAGGAAACTATAATATCAGAAGCCGTTTCGATTGCCATTCCATGTCGCACCTAACCGGCGTCGCTCTGCTCTATGCAGACGAGGTGTTGTCGTTAACAGCAGCATTTGACGTGTTTGCAGTCTGTCTGTAAAGCCGGAAATAACAACAGGGCAGTTGATTTCTCTATAAAATAGTGAGGTCTGATCATAAGAGCATAAGTTGTACCCAGTCATATGGTAGATATGGCATCGAGAAAAACAAGTGTGTATTGGCAATTTTTTACCGAGACCGAAATTGGAAAGACGGTCACTTGTAAGTTATGCAAGGCCAAGCTTGCATATCACCATTCAATTTCATCGATGGGGAAGCACATGCGCAACAAACACGTGGCTGAGTACTACAAGGTGCACCCAGAAGAACCGTCCACAAGCAAAAGTCTAACAATAACGGATCATTTCCAGCCGCAGACGATTAGCTCCAGCAGCAAGCGAGCATTGCAGATTGGCGAGGCGAAGGCTTCCAACACCTGATAAAGACGTGTGTACCTGGCTACAAACTTATTGGGAGGGAGCCAATCAAGCAGCGCATCATCAACATGTATGCAGAGGAGAAAAACAAACTGAAGGTAATTTCATACCGCAATAGTGTAATTCATTTATCGTTAGTTTTATTTACAAATTTAAAGTTCATGAATTTACACTTTGTGACTTATTGTGGTTCAATCTTTGGCTTCAATGACTTATCCTACTTGATTTTTGTTGCAGCAACGTATTACCAAAGCAGCAGAAGAAGGCAGCTGGTTTGCTTGCACGACTGACGGCTGGACATCCATCGACCAAACGGCGTTCATCTCTCTAACGGGACATTTAGTTGACCTCAGCTGGAAACTCGATTTCCGTATATTGGCGACAAGAGAAGTGCGTGGATCGCATGATGCTCCCGCAATTGCCGCCTTCATCAAGGAAACGGTTGATGAATTCGGCATGCCCAACGTCAGCTGTGTCACCACGCATCCGCATGGGTGAAGGCTATCAACGAGCACACGCCAAACGCTCATTTTGGATGCATGGCACACGCGCTAAATTTGGCTGTGCAAAAAGGGATAGGCCATCAACGAAATCCATCGTGTTTGTGGACGCATAAGGCAAACGGTGAATCACTTCCACAAGTCCAGCATTGACACGCAACTGCTCAAAGACAAACAGGAGTTGTTGCAGCTCAAAACCAGCGACGGCCAGCCAGTGCGGCATCTCAAGCTGATTAATGACGTGGTGACGAGATGGAACAGCACCGTCGATATGCTAAAGTGAGCTGTTCTTCTCTATCCTGCAACGATGGCAGTAGTTTCCGAGAAGAGAGCCACCCTCGCCCATCTGGAGATCAGTCTTCGAGACAGTCAGCTGATCGAGGAGGTCATCTCAGTGCTGGAGCCCTTTAAACTGGTTTCACAAGTGCTGTGCAAGAAGAAACTGCCATCCGCCTGCAGTGTCATCCCATTGCTCACACAACTGAAGAGTCACCTCGCGGCTGCATCGACCCTGCCTTCCATCAATAACATGAAGCGTGCCATGCAAGCGGACCTCGACAAACGCTGCACGCAAGAAGACACTGTTAACCTGCTGTATCTGTGCGACTTCGTCGATCAACGCTTCAAAGGGCTAGAATTTCTACCAGAAGGGGACCGCGAGAACGTCAAAGACTGTGTCGCGAATCTTTTGGTTGAGACCAAATTGAATGCTGTCGACACTGCCTCTACTCCTCGTGCTTCTCCCGTCCCTATTGTTGACCTCGAGGGACCGTCACCTGCAAAGAAACCGGCGTCTTGCACCGAGAACGCGTTGGCTTCTCTCTTCGGTGGAGGGTATTTTGAGGAAAGAGCAGTGCCAATGACGACGTATGCCATCTTCGATGCGAACGCAGAGATCGCTCGCTATTTGACAACGCAGAGAATGCAACCTGACGGGGACCCGCTTGGTTTTTGGAAAGAGAATGAACATCTATTTCCTGTGCTTGCCGTGATGGATAGGAGGTACCTCGCTGTTCAATCTTCGTCTGTGGCTTCCGAGCGCCTCTTCAGCACGGCTGGTTTCATCATTTGTGACCGGTGAAATAGGCTTACGTCCCATTTGGCAGACAAGTTAACTTTTTCTTAGTAAGAATATGCAATTAAACTGATTAAAGTAATGTGATTGATTTGTATTTGTGAGCATGCAACAGACGGTAACAATATTTCTTTGTCTAATGTTTTGTCTTCTGCCTATTGCATTGTTTATTTTCTCACCTTTTTAACAATAGATTACCCGAATCGAATCGAATCTCATAGAATATCTGACAGTCGAATACCCGAATAACGATTTAGAGGTCGGGTCGCATCCCTAGTGATGATGGAAAGAAAAGAGACCGTTCACATCTTGAGATGGGTATTCAAGATATTAAGACACATCTGGCAGCTGTTTCCATAGACCACCTTACTACAAACGAGAACTTCCAAGCGTTCCATATACTGTTCAGCTCTGGAGATTATCTTCCTGCAACTCCACTCTGCCAATTCTCGCAGTCCTAAGTCGACATGGTGCCTGAATCATGTCTAGTATGACTTCAAACTACAATCAAGTTATCTTTTTCAGTTGTGACATTGGGATTTTGGTTGTGACAACAAACCAGCTCCTGTGAATGCCAATGGTCAAACACGAATATATTTACATTACTATCTCAACTGTTTTGAATTTCAACATACTCCACACCTAGCTATTCAGTCACATATCTTTGTCTTGCTACTATTGCTTTCTCCCTATGATTTGTTAATATGAAATACAATCAGCTACAGCCAGAAATGTTAGACGTGCTTCCGTTAAGCTGTTTAGTTCAGTTTTATTTGTCAGTTCATCATCCAAAGGATTTCCTGATGTCAGCGGTAGGACTAAACTCGTGAAGAAATCTAGGAAGGTGCGAAGGGCTGCCAAAAGGGACCCTTGCGCAGATAATGTCATCTGGGACGACTTTGATGTCAAACGAAAGGCCAGAAAAAGGAAATAAAGACTGCAGTAGAGAAAGCCAGGAAAGCATTGGCAACCCTCACTGCAAAGCAAGAAGATCATTCGACGCATCTGGTTGACAAACAGTTTAAAAAGGAAGAGGTACGGATGAGCAATGTGCTCGATGAATTTAATCGTCTCACAATAAAGGCAAATGATTACAAGAAACAAAAAGGAAAGAAAGAAAAAGATACAGACGCGGCAGCGGAATCAGTGTGTGACAAGGAAGCCATTAACGAAGGAAAACGTGATGATGTTGTAGGTGTTGTCATATCTGGTTATGAAACTGATGACATAAAACAAGCGGGCATCTTTACCTTCAGAAAGATATTGTCGCACTAGAAAAAGTTCAGAGGCGCTTCACGAAGCAAGTGTTTTTTCGCTGCTTCAAAGATTCGGAAACCAGTTATGAAGAAAGATTGAAATATCTCAAAATAGAATCATTACAATTACGACGACTCTATTTCGACATAAAATTATGCTATTTTTACAAAATCATCAACAGTATTGTTGAAATGAGATTACCGAACGACGTCACCCTGAAGCCTCTAACTACTCGAAGTCACAGTTTACGCTATACAGTGGACACTGCCAAGAGCAACTGTCGCCATTATTTCT
>OFHS01005766.1:0-11185 GCA_900245855.1 Calvadosia cruxmelitensis | reverse complement strand
ATTTTACTTCGTTACCAGTAAATTACTTTTTCTTTTACTTAAGTAAAGTAACGAAGTAAAACTACTTCGTTACTGGCTAACACTGGTAATCTGATTCCTATATATTCAAGAACATGTCATAATTCTCGCATGATACATCAATGATCAATACGATTAACGGCTTCATGGCCTAGTGGCAGGAACGCTGGCTACCCGGGGTTCGAATCCCAGCCGGACCTGCAGCTTGGACCATGTTCCTGCCATGCTCCGTTCTTCTGCCCTGGTGGCAAGGGGCTTAATGTAACGCACCATGCTGCACAATTATCATCAGTGCAGAGGTGGTTCGAAACGATCAACTAATAGTTCTAGACAAGGGAGCCAGCCCTTGCAACAAGGGTGGTGGAACTCGTAAAAAATCCCCCTACGTACCTCCACCGTTCATCCAAAAAAGTGTCTGTCTCTGCGTGTGGCAGTTAAAAAAAAAATCAGTACGATTTCTTGTTTCAACGTGCTGTTCACTATTGAAACTCCCTTTCCGGCAAAAATCAGCATTTTTCGATGTTTTTAGAATTCTTGTGAAGTCTCCGGCCCACTGGGCACCTTCTAGGGACTGCCGGGTGAGAGCTAAGAGTAAAGGTTTTTTCTTTGCACTTCTGTTCCGCTGCTGTTGCAGGCCGGTGTACCGAAGGCTCTTTTGAGTTAAATCTGCATGTTTTCTGCCCTGTTTTCCTTACCTGAACTGAAAACGGAACCATGGCCTCATGTCAAACACCCTTAAATGGAAGTGACAAGTGCGAACCAAACAGCAGGGTTTTCTAAATCGTCTCTAGTAATAGAGCTTTGCTAAGTCGGGACCAAGTCAAATTTGTTGAATTGCTGCCAGTCGTTATTATGGAACAGAAATACCTGGTTTTCGGCCTATCGCTAATATCGTGCAGCTGTTAGCCAATCTGATTGCAAGAAACCACAAGGATTCTTTGTAGCCCTAAATAGATTGCCTGCACTGCATTCAGCCTTCTGGACCGATTGTAAATTCTGAGAGCTGTTCCAGTGCATTATCGTTGTCATTTCTAATGTTCTCAAGTCGCTGCAGCTGAATTAACACACTGTTAACTTATTATTCTGTGGTTTTGAAACTGATCAAATTCTTCACCTTGGTGTTTTTATAGAAGTCAAGTGTCCAGTGTGTAGCAAAGCACTCCGTTCTACTGAAGTCGAATGTCACCTGCTACAGTGTTTGACCAAACCAAGAATTGTATATAATGGTAAGTTATGCGGATGGTATGTTTCTTTGTTGTATCTCATCATTATCAGGGTGGGGTTATCCAATGTGAACTCCGAGCACCCGAATCTCGTTCCTCCATGCTATCCTCTCCAGCATCAGTGTCTGTAGCTCATTCATGTTCTTGGCTCCGGTGTCACGTCGTAACTTGCTGACATATGTGGAACAATTCGTACCACTCCAGGCTGTACCATGAATCAGTTTCCACGATATCAAAGGACTTGTTGCGAGCTTTGGAGGCCTGGTCCAATACCCTGCTAGTCTCATCCCTCTCGCCCGGACCTTGTTTGTCACTCGCTGCAACCCAGAGTGTTGTATATGATCCAGTGTGAGCTTCAACTGGAAACAAGTTTGAAATGAGAAAACTAAATTTCAAACATCGTCATTGCCATCTCCTTTTACTAATAATCCCACTAATGTATACGGAAATTGTGGCGGTCTCATGAAGCAACTGCATTAGTACTCAAACTCCAATCATTGCTCTCTGCCAGTCGTTATAAATGTATTGTGTTTTGTATTGGTGTTCTCTTGCAACCTTTGTTCTTGAGACTGCAGATGGACTGGCAACTCTCTGTCATATTTACCTTGATTATAATATCTATTATCCAACATCTTTAATGTTTATTTCTATGATACGGGATTATCTTTGGACTTGTTCCTTCCTGATTTGTTTTCTCTTGCTGCTATGTTTGTTGAGTTGGGAACAATGGGAAGCGACTGACACAATCTTGTTTTAATCAAATATAAAATGGTAATGCCTGATTGTTTTATGAATGTGAGCCAATTATTGGTTTTCTGTGATCTATTTTGCTGTCTGTCTGACAAGTAGCTTATCAATAGAACCATTAACGAGCCGAAGCAGCCATAGGCCTTTGACTTTCACGGGAGACTGTCGTGATCAACAATGTCCAAGGCCTATTGTTCAGATCTATTGTGATGAGCCATTGTGTTGGATCCTGATAGAACAGCTGCGATAAATGATACTCCTGTTTTATTGGGGAACACTCAGATCCAATCTTAACTTGTGACCAAATTCATAATATTCTCTCTTTGGCGTTGCAGAGGACGTGCTTGTCAATGAAGCTGGGGAATGCGTTATTTGCTTTGAAGACCTGAAGCAAGGTAGGTGTTGTTTTTCATAGACTTGAAAATCCCTCTAAATGCTTTAGAAGATTAGAGACGTCTGTACTCACTGTAGTTCCCATCACAAAATGGTCGATAGAGATCCTGCATAAGGCCTGCAAAGAGTTCGAATTGCATTGAGAGGAATTCAATTGAAAGATGTCCGATCTCTTGTAAATCGAGAGGTCTACTCCTCACAACCACCTGTGTTAAGAGACCACTTTGTTGATTCTTTAGGTGGTTGCTGAAGACAGGTTTGACCAGATCTTTGTTTGTAATGCAGTGTTCCAAAATGTCAAAGGCTGTTTTTGTCACTGATTATTAACCCTTGTCCTGCTATTGACGTGTATTATACACGTTTTCGAAACAATTCAAAAGTAGCAACATATAACCAATCACATAGTTAGTCCCTAGCGACCAACCAATCAGCAATCGATACAGCGACTTCAAGTCTTCATTTAACTAGTTTTATGAGCAGGATGAGCAGGACAAGGGTTAATATACCATATTCATGATAATTGTAACAGGAGGTGGGGTGGCAATGCTACCCTGGAATTTCTATTTGTGAAGAAACGCAGTGTTGATTATTGTCGTTCGCACAGTTTCAGCTTTGTTTTCAGGTTTCCTTTATTGAATTGCGTAGCACGTTTTTGTTTGCGCTTGTGCTATTGAGAGTCCTGTATATGCGTACAAACGTGAGAAACCTGGAGTTATTTATTTATTTGCAGGGGAAAGAATCGCTCGTCTTCCATGTCTTTGCATTTATCACAAGAGGTTTGTATTTTGATTAATTATTGAAATTTGTAATGTGCGGTCGGATGGGATTTTCAATGTGCTAGTACTATGCTTGATAGCACACAGTAATGTAAGCAGCATGGTATAAGTAACTGGCTACTTGTAGCCAGCGAACTACCTTTCTTTGTAGCGAAGTAATTTTGACTAGGCTTTTTAGAATGTAGTCGCAGCTCTAGCTAAAATGTTCCATTTTTTCAAGTAAAAAAGTATCGTTTTAGCGAACTACTTTCTGATATTATGGACAATAATTTTAGCTACTTTTCCATATAATTTCACTTCTGGATTATTTGAGGCAACATTGTAGTCCTCAAAATAGCTTGAATTTTCAGATGACACTGCCCACCGGAACCATGAAAATGAATTTTGAAATGGAAGGATACAGTGTTTTTTGTAGTGTTGTTTGCATACTAAGTTGTATATTTTTGTGCATAATAAAAAAAGCCAACAAGTTTTTCTCTGATTGAATTTGTGAAAAACTGAAAGTAGCCAGTTGTAAAGTAGTTTACTATTTTTTGGCAATGTAGCAAATAATTGTAGCTAACTTCAGTTGTAGCGAACTACCTTTGTAGAGAGTAGTTGTAATTGTAACTAGCTACAAAATCACACTTTGATAACATCGATCAATCGCTGAAGTGTTCCATCCTGTATAAATACCCGAATCATTATTTCTATTATTAGATTTTGCTAAGTGCAATTGTCTCCAAGGTTCTGCTGCATCTATTTATCCTACATTGCTGGAAAGCAAGGAAACGTTTGGTATTCTTGCATTTCAATGCAGCACATGCTACCTGAAAAATGCTGTTTGGATGTTTGGAAGAGAGCTTAGCGGAATGATGATGATTTCGAAACACTGATGATGACGTGAATTTCTATTGTTTCATTGTCTTGTATTGCAGTTGTATCGACGATTGGTTTCAAAGGAACAGATGTTGTCCAGAGCATCCCGATCAGCTTCCTCTGCCGCCTCGTGCCCAAACTGACGAGTCTGGAGCTTAGATTTAAAGTGAAACCATATTTGGTTACGAACTTGGTTTGATTAGAAATGGTGTCTCGCCATATTGGAGAACAGTCGTAGGCTACAATTTATTTGGAGAATTTGAATGATATTGGATTTAATTGAAAGAGGTTTTGAATTTGGTACGTTGGAAGACAAAGCTGGCTTGCTATTGTATCAAGTGTTTGCCATGATGAGTGGTTCACTGGAATCACTGCCTACATCTCCTAGATGCGAGGAAAGCGTCAGCAGACTGATGCATTATCCACATGATACTGAGGTTTCATCAATGTATTGGCAGCTGTGACATATGGAAATGGACATCGGCCGATGTACTGGCCTATACGCATCTTTTTTGTTTGTTGCGAATCCGATGCTACTGGAGTATTTGCTGTTTGGTAGGCAAACACGCCAAGCCAGTTGCTGTTTGTTGTTGCTTCTGTTGTATATTTAAGTCGGATTTGATTAGTATACTGCTGTATAGTTTTAGGGGCTTAGCCCGAATGTTTGCTTTGTGGTTGATCAACGTTGATTGGCTTCTGCAACTAGTTCTCAATTAGCGTAATTAACCAGCATGTACATATTAGTGAAGCGATCAAGCTATTTGTAATATCTACCGGAACTTCTAACTATACTTGCGATGTATCGTGAGGTTGCAGCGCTGTGCGTTTTTATTGTAGACCTTTACTACCAGTTCTGGATGATAAGAAATTCTGCTCTGGTTTTCAACGCCTCCTTGATGCGTTTGTGTCAAGTCATATGTTGTCTATGATTGTTCAAAGAATTGGCTTTATGTCATACTCGTATAGGCCTACATGTTTGCGCCCATCATTAATAGTTACCTGATTTCATACGGCGATTGCAACAAGGCAAATTTTGCCACAGTGTCACCCAATTTACGCGATAGCATGGCCAGGGCTTTAGGTGAATACCATCGACTGGTGTCACATTGTTAATCATTGATTTCATCTTCTCGTTTAATATCTAGCACTAGCCTCGGTGTACAAATGCAGTTCACAGCAACAATTCAAGAGCCAGAATGTCAAGTTCTTGTTAACAATATGTATTTACAAAATCGCTCCACAACAGATTACTGTGACAGCTAAAAGCCCACTCCGTTCTTTTGACAGAGCCATGTCAAGATTACTACACATTTTAGTCTATGTTTAAAGAATATTTCTAAAACTTTTCCATTTACCCATCTGATATTGAGCAACGGTTGAGCTAATGATGCGATGTTGCTGCTGATCCCATTATGGCTGAATCAAAAAGAAAAATGTATCAGAACAGTTTCATGGAAATACAAGTTCTCGCGCTGTATACAAGATTTTGATCTATAAAACAAGTCGTCTAATTATACACCATTACTTAACAACAATGAGCTGAATTACTGCTTACTTTTGCCTTGTTTTGAACAGGAAGATACAGTTTGAATTCTGGCGGAAGTTCATCTTCAGAGTAGAGACGGTCCGAGAAGTAGACTCGACGAATCCGGCAATTTGCATGAATCTAAATAATCCAGATAGAAAAATGTTGATGAAAACAAGTAGGCCTACAATAGTTCGTTTATTTCGTAAACTCAGCAAAATTCTCTAACATGAAAATCCACAGCAACACAAAGGTGTTTGATATATATTTTTGGCCTCCAACAGCAATAACATTTAGTCTTGACTGGCGGCCTCATGCCATTACGTCTTCGTTGTCACAATCAACAACCGAGGCAGACATAGTAACAGCAACTGACTGACCATACTGATGGCAATAAATAGGATTAGACTGATTGGCTAAATTTAGAATTATTTCTAACACGACACCCATTCTTGTGGAATGGCTGCCCCCTTGTGCTCTTATTCTATTATTGACAATAAACAAAATTAAATTTAGACAAAGACTCCATTGATAGGACCAATTAGGCACTTTCAATAAGTACAAGCTGCACTACAAAAATATAAGTACCTTGCACTATGCAGTCCAGGAAATAACTTGAGATTCTAATAGAACTTGTATCACAGAACACTAGCCCACATAAGTTACTTTTCGTAAACAACAAACTTGTCCTTCGTCAGCAGCAGGCCTTTTGTGTGTCTACCATTCCAATCAACTAGATGACTCTCGTCAATCATGATGCTTTAGCCATGAGTAGCAAAGAAACAAACTACAGTGAAACCTGTCTATAAGGGTCACCTCAAGGACCTGAGAAAAATGACATTTATAGACGGGTGGCCTATATGTCCAGGTTGTTTTCTATAGAAATTAAGTGTCATTTTGAGGTTATGAAGAATAGCCTTTATAAACAGGTGGCTGCTCTATAGAGGTGGCTGCTAATACAGGTTTGACTGTAGCAGAAATGCTGTTCTTTGCAATGGACGAAGCGCAGTCCTAGTGCATTTCGGGATGCAAGTGTTTTCTGGCGCGTGATTTTGAGTTGAAAAGGACAATTTTGACAGCCAAGAACAATCCTCGAAATTGATCATCATTGACAAGAGTATTGCTGATTGCATTTCAAACAAAACATTTGCCTGACGCCTTCACCTTTGGCAGAGGTCAACTCAACTATACTGTCTATATACCGAAATGCATTGGGACTGCTCAAGGCGAATTAGTGAGTCAATCTAAATTATTGACTGTTTTTATCATGTAGGCTCTTATTCCACCTATTTGCCACTTGCTTATGGCAACATTACAGTTAATTGTAAGTGGCATAAAAGTAATCAACTTCATGTAGTGATCCTTGATTGTACCGCCTTAAAAACAAACCAGTGTCATCATCATCATTGTCATGTATTTATTCTGATATTCAGTAAGCTAATTAAAACGTTTTCACGGAGCAGATACCACTTGTCACTCTGACTTGTTTACAATTCATTAGGAACTTCAATGATGAATCGTCACAGGAGCTGTGATAACTAATGACACCTACCTGGACACGCAGTGTTTCAATGTAATGTGTTCCATAAGCTCGGCGTGTGAAGTCTGACAAATTAAACTAAGCAAAAAAAAGATTAATTCAACATTAAAATGAATGAAGTGGAATTTTTGCCAGAGTTTTACAAGAATCTGGCTTCAACCGGGATTCTAGAGAAGAACTAATTATGGATTTAATAGTTAATCATCTTCAGCAATCAATTAGGCCCGCGAGTAGACTGACACATAGAAATACTAAGAATAGTAAACTGTTCTAAACATACCTGGATTTGGTTCCATCCGTCATCTAACCTCATTGGCATTGTGCAAATGAATGGTTTCACGCGTGTTGTTGATTGGTAATTTGATGCTCGGAAACGCCGTCTGACATTCTTGTCATCAAGAACCTGCAAAGCGTAAAAATTCAAATCTTGCTACTGGTAGACTCATTTCTTTTAGGTGATACAGTGCCTCAATTGGGAATACAATCCGCCCTGTCTTAGTGACCACTAGTCGTAGGCAACCACCTGTCTAAAGCAACCACCTGTCTCAAAAGTCCACCTTGTCCCAAGGCCAACTCCCATCAACGTTCAAGGGAACAAATAAAATATATATGCGTTAAGTGACAATACGAGGCGGTATTCATTTCTTCCTTGGGACTCGCTTAAGTGGTGTTTGATTGCAATTTTCCAATATCATGAGGGAGACAATGCTAAGTTAAAAGGCCTTTACATAATAGTCAAAAATCGACAGATGGCATAGAAGCCATGGCACTAGACACTCTACAAAGCAACTCATGGTGGTTCGTAAAATGAAAGGCGGTTGTGTACCAAATGGCCGGTACACGACGACGTAACGAGGCTCACTTGGCGGCAGATATATAAAGGAGATTGTTTGTGCCGATTAACGAGGGTGCGTCTAGCTCAACGGCAGAGCAGTGGACTGGCAATCCAAAGGTCGTGGGTTTGACTCCCATGGCACGCCACTTTTTCTGTACTTTTTGCAATCTCGGTTTCCAAAAAAGTGCACTACACAAATCCAAGACGATCAGAGGTTGATCCAGGGACTGGAGTTATGCTACCCTTTTGAGCAAGTATTTCAATAACAGGTTGAATCGTATATAAGTATAAAGGGTAGTAGTTGAAAGAAGTTTGTGTTATTCTTTGTTAGAGATATGATGTCACAGACGGTTTGAACGTTGAAATATAAAATTCTCCCATGAAGCCAGATTCCAGATTCTCGCCACATTTCAAGACTGTTCGCCTGGGTTGATGTACCCTGTGAGTTTAGCATAGGTTCCGCACCTTTCAAGTGTTCTCGCTCCCTTGCATATGATAGGCCGATAGATAATTGTACTGAGATTCAAAGTAGAAACATTCCATAATCAGTCGTCTGAATGTACAAACAGGTTTCACAAAACAGCATTCCTTAACCTTACAGAGCAAGTATTTCAGGACACTCATCAATTCAAACAAAGCTAATGCACACTATTCAAAGTGAGGAAGAAACAAAAGATACCGCAAGGATAGGCTCACCTGCACTTCAAAGGTGAAATATTTCTTTAAATTCTTGATTATCATGACAAGAAATGGCAGCTTGATGCCGAGGGTTTTCTTCGCATCAGCTGGACATGTGATATAGGTTGTGCTGCAAGAAAAAGCGCAACGCGTTCAAATTGACAGCTCGTTGCTAAGTAACCATCTCGCAATATGTAGCACGCAGTATTCTCGATAAAAAGTATCGATAAGACGATTTCTACCATTGCAGTCGCAACTCTAATGATCGGAATTGTTTGTTGCTGTTTATCACACCTGACGTTCGTGCCAACAATTTCCAAGACGAGAGACTGAATGTCATTGTCGGTGATTCTTTTGATGTGTCCGTTTCTGACCTAAAAGTCCAATATAATTTCAAATATATTACAAACAACACATTGAAATGTTGACGGTTTTATATCACTTAAAATTGTAGCAAAGCACGGACTATGGACTGCTAAAATCTCACCTGTTTGTCCCAAATTTGTAATGGCTTCGAACCTATGCTGTACAAAATTGATAAGAACCCCGACTGGAACGTGTTCTTGAACATTTCAAAATGTAGTGCTGCCCGCAGAACAACCCAACTACTGAGTTCTCGGCAGTAAACCAAGTGGAATTGTGAATTTGAAAGTCCGTTTGATGCTTTTTCTGAAGTACTTCAAATCGTAGCCAAGGCACAACACAAATCGAACGGCAAGGTCTTACAAAAAAGACTGGGACTGACTCTCCGTAGCCAGGCAACATGGCGTCTTGAAGTTTGGATGGTAGGCATGGCAACACGGTTCTACTGCTCCGTTTACCAAAATCTGACCAATAGAGCTCCTACAACTGTTGCCAGGCAACAAAACATTAGCACGTGATGCTATAGCATGTTTTCCTAACTGACTTGTAGTGTTGCTGCGAAATCAAATCATTCCAAGCTCAAGCACGCTGGAGCACGTGCGCTGGAGTGAAAGTGACATACTGCACTAGCTTGCTTGCTGTACCTGTTTGGGATTTCCTTAACTTCTTACACACATTCGCCGGATCTAAACAGCATTTTGCTGGAACAAAACAGGAATCAATCCTTCACAAATTCACTTTAAAAGCATTATTATCCACTATTTACAGTAGTATTTACTGTAATTTTATCAAAGAAAAATATCAATACATAAAGCAGTCAGTAAAAAGTAACACTTCCTATATTATAAATAGCATTGAAGCAAATCATTTTCTGTATAGTTTGTTTTCAAAATTGTCAAACAAAATGGTAGAACTAGCCATTGCAGCTTTACATAATTCCTGTAAGTGAAGTTATAAATAATTATGCATTATGCAATACTGAGACCTCGATGCGTCACTGTTTCAATAGGTGTGAAAATGTTTCAAAGAATAGATTCATGGCTGCCTGTGACAATGCCAGTCACCAGGGTAATTTTCCAACAGAACAAAGCTAGTTAAACACCAACAATGGCTAACATTTGTTGCCGCTAATCCAGCCCTCTTTCGGCAGTATTATACCTGACCACTTTACTTTTGACACTAAGTACTAGTTTAATTTTAATCTGGTTGAAATTAGATGTATTGTAGGACTGTAGGTAGGTTTGACAGTCAGGCTTACAAATTCTAAATAATTCTTGCTGAATGCTGACTGAAAAGTAGAATGCAAGGACAAAGATGAGTTTAAATTCCTGCTAGCAGCATTACACTAAATTCTATGTAAACTAGACATAACGGAACACCACCAAGCTAGAAGCAGGAATTAGCGTCTCATAACAATTGCTTAGGGTTCAACCTAAATGTGCAACATAGTCACACAATGCTCTGATAAAAAAGCCAACAGGCTTTGCAGAAGTAGCCCAAAATAATATAATGCAATTTATATATTCAAATATCTTCAATCAAAACTCAATGCCCATACAACAAAGAAACTATTGAAATTTCATGATGTCTCTGGCAAAAAATTCTGTAAATATATCATAATTATTAGAAATATAATTAAGAGGAAAAAAAGGTGAGTGACTTTGCTTTGTTTATCAGGAAGCTTATCACATCTGACTCTGAAGCATTGCCAATGCAGAGCTAACAGCAATCCAGTCCTGCTGATATTTTCGCAGGCTTTAGGCAGAGCAGGGCCAATCAAAGCTAGTTCTATATTCACTCTCTGTTATGCGAGGTCTTTCAATTGCTTTGAGGCAGACTTGAGCTCAGCAAGTAGAACCCTGAGCTTGTCTCCGTCTACTGTGAAAGCAACAGTTTCAGACGGTTTTTCGGGTACATAATCAAGACATTTGGTAAGCTTTAAATTAACTTCAGGTTCATTGACGCTTTTCAGCTTACTCGAGCCTAAAACATAGTCCACACGCCATTCAATTGCTTGTAGACTAGATGTCCGCAAGGTTTGCTGGCGTAGAGAGTCTTGCAAAGCCGGAAGCTTGTCTTCATAAACTTTCGACAGTGATGATCCGTGTTCTTTTGGCAAACCAAGTTGCTGTAGTTCATTCGATAAAGATTCCCCATCAACATTATACTTTGCAGCACTACAAAATATGAAATTCAACGACGCAACAGAAGCTTTGACGTCTGGAATAG
>OFHS01005765.1:0-11190 GCA_900245855.1 Calvadosia cruxmelitensis | reverse complement strand
CTATTGTCTTTCTCGCAAAGCAGCCTAGTCCGCGCAGGATAGATGATGTGAGCTTGTGAAGAAAAAAAAAACAAAACAAAAAAAACAAAAACAAACACTCCGTTTTGCCCCTCTCATAGCATAGACGTCACGTTACCATAGTAACCGTGAGTCAAAAACGCGGATTCAAACCGTATGAATTTTATGAATAAAGAATGAAAGACACAACGTGAGATTGGAATTTAGAACGAAACGTAAACTAATTGTTGGTAGACCATCGCTCTATGTATATCTATGGAAACTTGAACATTTGTCTATTTGAATTAATTATTGTAAATGTTGACATTGACATTGGTAATGGAGCAATTTGAGAACAAAGTGGGAATGACAGCAACTGCACTATTAATGTCAATTTCTCTCAGAGCCTGTCTTGTGGTGGTTTGCTGAAGAATGTCGGTGGTACCTGGACGACGTTGAAGGGCATTTGGGAGGACATCGCTGCTAGGTTTAAGCTGTTCAGTGGATGGTCTTCGATTGTAATTTGCAATACATGTTTCACTTCGGTGTCCTGATATGGACATGATGTGCCTTGAACTCAGACCAGCGTTTAACCACAACGTGATGGACGTGGCCCTGACGCAATGGTTTGTGTACACCTGAAAAAGGTCGGCTTCCATAAGGCCTATTCACATCCTATGTAACGTAAGAAAATTAGCGTAAGAAAATTTGGTGATTCACATCCCTGCCGTAACGTAGCGTAAGAAAATTTCTGGGAAAATTTCTGGGGACTTAACGTAAGAAAATTTCGACTTGGGTTGAGTTCAACCTTTTACTTACTGCCGTCAGAAAAATTTAGCGTTGACCAATCAGATTGCTCCACTGCGGTTTCGACACAGTCTACTTCCTTTCATTGCATGTTGTCAACCTTCTCAATCGAGAATGGTAGACCACGGCGGCTCTGAAATGCTTAAATTCCGCCTTCAGCACGTCGTTATTTGATATATTATTGCTGTGACAAAGAATAAGAACACCAGGAAGAAACTTAGAGCATGAGAGCAGATTTCCGTGGAATTGGGCGCTCCTTATTTATCTGAAAGCACTCGTAACTTTCGTTGATCACCGTCACAAGGCTTGAAACTCCCAAGCTTGTTTTCAATGGACAAGAGACGGACTTTACCTTCGTCTGTTCTCCATTTTAAGCTCTGAAGTGAATTTTCTTGTTGAAGATTGGGCTCGGGAAACTGTTTAACCCTTTGTCTACAACGAGAGGTTTATTGATTTCCCGCCTTGTTTACGTTAAAAACTTTGGCGATGTGAATGCTCTCGAAATTTTTCTTACGCTAATTTTCTTACGCTAATTTTCTTACGCTAATTTTCTTACGCTAATTTTCTTACGGAATTTTCTTACGTTACTTAGCGATGTGAATAGGCCTGTACTCAGTGATCTCATCATGCCGTTCAGTTTATTAATTCCTAGCGGCCTGTTCTCGTACCATATAGAATTGGCTGATGATCAATTTCGTTTGGGATACTGAAACAGTTTGTCATAGGTTGGGTTCAATTTAGTTAAATACAACTTCAAAGCTGTGAATCCATCGTTAATACCGTCGCTTTCATGTATTCTTGCAAGGATCTCAAATGACTCTTTGTCGTGGATTGACCATGCAATCCTTCACGCCCTCTTCTACATCAATACCGTACAGCAATGTATGAAGCCATACATTTTGCTGCAATGTAGCTGGACCATCAAGACTTAATGCGGACGATATTTTATTCGGAGAGGTCCTCAATTTCAAGTGGAGACTTGTGACTAACAGAAGCTTTACTTTTGCATTTAAAATGCGGTTCGAGCTGGCGAAGGACGAATCCGTAGAGAGTTTTATGGTCTTGTTGTGTTGCGGTTAGTTAAGGCAGCGCTCGATGCCAAGGCTTAATGTGAGCGTCAACTTGCTATAGTCTTTTCCCTCGCGGTTTTTTACCTCGATATAGAAGTGCTTCGTGCTTCAGAGTCTTGTCCAGTGTTTGTTTGTCCATGGATTTAATTGCCTGTTGAACTCGAGTTGCAGCCCAGTCTGCAGCAAAATATTAAAGAAATAATGACTGTAGCATGTAGAATGTAGACACCGCAATTGTTTGAGTTTCATCACGTAGCAATTAAATATGTGTACCTTTATAAATTCTTATCATGCAGTTCGTTGAGCGTTTCGTATTGTTTGCTTCTACTGACAAAAGCAAGTTGTCAAGGTCATTTGCAGTCGTCGCTTTAGCAAACCTTTCTAATCCAGCGCTACTATGGTCACACGTTGCGGCAGCTATCAATGCAAGGCCAAAGTCAAAGTTTGGTGCAACGGTTTCCTGCGCCATTTTGAAAATTTGTGTTGACAACATTTCCGTGTGATATCGAGTTCTATCGCCATACCTATTTACTAATCAGATTGCGAGAATCTAAAATGCTATGTTATAAATACATTGAACACAATAAAGTGGCCTATAGATTTCTGTAAGTCTAAAGCGTTAACGAATCATTTGAGAAATGAGTCTTATTTGTTTCACCTTAAAATGAATGATACAGCATAAATACGTTGTGGCAGTTACATCTACTTGAAATAAAACATTAACTTACCAAATTGTAAATATAAAAATGGTTCAGATTATGTCCTTCGAATTATTTGAGGCAATTATAGATGAATGTCAATAACTACAAATTAAGATTTTAGTCACAAATAGTAATGAAAGCATTGAAAGGCATTTTATATAATGCTAGTGCTAGTTCAAATTCAATTTTGGAATCATATTGCCCAAATTGATCTAGAATAATATGATGTGCAAGGAATAGTGTTATCGTAAAGAAATGAAACTGAATACTGGAAAATATCATAAAAATTACGAAACGTTTGAAAGAAATTGATTAGGAACTACATCAGATCAACATCATCATTCTCATCGTCATTTATTCTGGGCTGGACGATATAAGTTTCAAACAAACTACAGTTTTGCTTGTTAGGATGTACTTTTTAGTTGTGTTTTTGTAGCGGTGCACTAGCGTGATACTTTCTTTTATCATTGTAGCATAGACTTTTACTGTATATATCCCTATTGTAAATCTTTATAACTGTACCGTAATAATTATACCCCCTAATTTGGAACTTTCTTTATGGCATCAACATCGTCATTCTGTAAAACATGCCCCTGTTGGCAAGTGAGCGCTACTTAGCTCTCAGTTTAATACGAGTTTAAACAAATAAATTGATTGATTGATTGATGCAGCATAAAATGATTGAGAGAACCAGTTGGAAACTGTACGAGTACCAGTCGATATCCCTGAAGATACCACCTCTAATTCGATATTAGCAGTATATTTCTAATTCTTGGATATCATTATTTCACATCTGGAAGGTTATTTAATGGGTAGAAAATGAAATACGAACCTTAGTTGGCAAAGGAGAATAATTCATCAAAATTAGAAAGTAAAAAAAGCCTAAAATGCTGCCTTGGAGAACTCTGGAAGAGATAATGTGAGGCATTTATTGGATTCCATCGAAGAAGACATATTTCTGACGGTGTGGTAAATAATTATACTACCAAGCGAATTAGTTATCTTAAAATTCATAACAGGTTTTGAGGGGGAAGCAGATAACGAAAATAAAGGTATCGAAAGCGCTCTTGGGATCCAGAAATAAAACAGGATTTGATGCTGGTTTGACGTGTGTTTGAAAACTTGCTGTATAAGAAGATCTGAATGTTCATTTTTAGCAAACAAAGGAAATACTTGATTGCTTGAAAGAAATTCCACGACACGGGAGTGTTGAAATGGGAAACATAGCGTGTTGATCAGTTTGTAAGTGCTCTTGCAGACTGCCGCTCTACCTTTCTGAATAATAACAGTTGTCACAAAACACAATGAAAGTCGACATTTTATACGCCGTAACAATCTACAATGGCCTAATAAACTCACGGCAAATCACATTGACTACTGGTCACTCATGTGAATCAGTAGCTATAACAACCAAATAGTCATAACAACAGTAACCGTTGCTTCGAAACGTTGAAAAACGACATTTACTTCACTCTGATGCTTTGCGTTTGTAACTTTACAAATTCGAATTCCACAACAATGTACGCATGGCAAGAGGGGGATGCCTGTTACCAACAAACGTTTTTCATCACTTTGACGGCCCATGCGAGCGTGAAAATAATTTTAGAGGTGAAGCAGCCTAACTTGGAAAGTCAGTTTGACTCTAGTAGTCGATCAACGAAAATGGGTGGCTGCCCTGCGCCAAATAACAAAGCAGATCAAGGCCTGGTTTGCACTATGCCGGATAGCTATCGGAGCGGAGTGCTTTTCGTGCCGGATAGGCCTTCTGTTTACACTATGCCCGCTATCCGGCACTGTTTTGCGGAGTGAAAATGACTCTGCTTTGGAGGTGGTATGAAAATGACTCCGCTCCGATAGCTACCGGAGCGGAGCGGGGTGAACGCAGTGTAAACAGTCCTAGCGGAGTGGGTTGACCATCACCACCTCGTGTCTAACCTACTGATAGCCTCTGTTGCAGAGAATTGCCATCATTTCTAGCTATTTTCTCCGGCTCCACTATCGCCATCCACTGATAACTTTAGGGTAGAAAGCTGGACAACTTTTTGGGTATCTTTCCATAAAGATTGTTGCAATTTTCGAATATTTCGATTTTACCCTTTCTCAACTGATGCTCTGCAGTTCGCCCTATGTGTACAAAAATACAATGGATTCGAATGGCGTGATTATTTCTCAAGTTTCGAATTTCATGATCAGTCGAGCATATCTCGACAGTGTAAACTGAAACGAAACCGGTATGCTTTTCACTCCGATTGCGCAATGCAATCCGGTACGGTTTCTATCCGGTATAGTGTAAACCAGGCCTAAGTGGCAGGACCCATAAAACTAACATGGTTGTCTTCGTCGAGTCAAACATTGTCTGATAGCACAAAGGTTGGAAACAGCTCGATATTTCGTGGATTTTACGAAATTTCCCAAAGAACTCACATAAGCTTGTGGAACTTTCTCTGACTATCAAAACAGGCGTGAATTGAACGAGTGTACGATCACTTTACAAAAGGGAGAATTCTGAGAATGAACAACAGCAATGAACAGACAAGTGCGGTGCGAAGTGGCTGCTTGCAACGAAGTGCATCCAGATTCATACCACAATGCTATACGACTAAAAAGTGGAACTTCCAACCTGGTACTGCTAGAAAGAGGATCACTTTATTAATATGAATCAAAGTTGACCAGATTTTAGATTTTCCAGGTTTCAATTGCCAAAACGTGGACATCATGGCGGTAAGAAGTCAATATTGTGACTCGCAAATGCCTGCTTCGAAGTCTGGCATTGCTTGGGTATTTTGCTTCTTATCTATGTTGTAAAGGAGAGAGGAAACATTTCATTCCCAAACTTAACGAGTTCAAAATTGCTAACCTCCTTTCAACATGTCGCGCGGTAGGTGCCGTGTAGATCCCTTTATTTTCCCATTGTCTCTGCCCGCAATGCAGTATCCAAACCGAATTCTTATACTTCTTTCGCCCACGACATAGACTCGTGGATTACCATGGTAACGTTGAGTCAAAACACACAAAATCAACACTACAGCCTACAGCATAATAGTAGAAGCAATGAAATAGGTCTGTAATTTGTGGCAGTTGTCCTACGCCTTGAATTCCAGTATGATGTAAATGTCGAATCTCTCTACAGATTGGATTAACAGCCTGCACATGTGAGCCTGGCCAGCAGATTGGCGTTCGCCTCATCTCTGGGGAACTTGATTACAAGTGCGATAATGAAAATAAAGCTCAATATCTACTCTGTGAAGGTAATGCAACCATCGCTTTCCTGCTATGCAAAGCTATTATATTTAGCTTGGAAATATTTGTATCGAACATACTGTAATTATATAGCTGACATGAGTTCCGTATTGCATTCATTATCGAAATTGATATCCCGCAATTTCTCAGACACAAAATGAAACCAGCTGATCAGCGCTGTCCACGCAACTGCTTCCAGCGTTGTTAATTTGCATTTGAGCGGAGGCTAATTAGTCCAACATAGATCACAGTTTCTCGTTTTAGCCCATAAAGCAAGATCTTTTACGTAAGCATAGTTATATCCACTTTAGGAGCATTACAGATAGCTGTTACAAAGGGCGGATCCAGGGAGGTCAAATGTGTGTGATATCAAGAGTCAAGCGGAGCAAGAAGTCTGCACGTGTGTTATTCAAGCTCAACTCGATCAAGCTGATCTCTACTACCAAGCGCATGCGCGGTATAATGCATGTCATCTCCCCCTGCGGAGATTTATTAACTACGTCAGTGCTATATACGTTCATATATCCTGCGAGTTGGCATAACATTGTGGTGGCTTCCTTTGACGTTGACCACGCGTTGCGATGTTGTACTGGGGTTGCTATGCGGTCGGTTCTGTAGGTCTGTCTCCGCCAACCTCGTCTTGTGACGTTGCAGCTTTGAATGGGCGTAGAAAACGACGGTTCCGACGTAGTGTGCCTCCAGCGTCGAACTGGGCCACGTATTCGCGGGGTCGATGCATCTTTACGATTGTTCCCACAGCGGACCATCGCTTGGTTGCTGCGTTCTGAATGCGTACACGTTGTCCAATGTGAAGAGGAGGCAGTGGCTTGGCTGATGCGTTGTATTTCTCCTGCATCTTTTCGTGCTGCTCGCGGGCAGTGCTGGCACTAGTGCAGATAGCTGTGCGCTACCGTGGCAAGAAGGCAGAGAAATGGGCAGGAACTCTGGAACGCATCGGTTGACCAAAAGCAATTTCAGCGGGGGACTGCCCTCCGGGTGGTGGCGTGTTGCGCAATTCAAGCAGACCTTCGTAAAACTCTTCTTGTTTGATGTTGCCATTTTTTGTTGTTTTGGCGATGAGGTTCTTTAATTTTCGGACGTTCGCCTCTGCATGTCCGTTTGATTGAGGATATTCTGGCGAAGAAGTGTCATGGTTGACAGTTGACAGTTGACCCCCACCGCTGACAGAAGCTGGCAAATTCTTGGCTGGTGAACTGAGGACCGCCGTCTGATTACAGCTTCACAGGGATTGCCGGTCATCGAGAACTGTTCGGCGAGAGAGAGAGAGGCAGAGAGGCGTGGTTGTCGTATCTTTGCCGAAGTCAATGACGCTGGGCCATCCTGAGAATCGGTCAGCATAGATCAGGAAATGGCGTCCCTGACATTCGAAATAATCGGCTGAGACGGATTCGAATATGCATGTAGGGGACGGATCACTGCAATATGGCTCTTTGGTCTGACTTGGTAGGCGCTCCTGGCAGACAGTACAACTCTCGATCGTGTTGGCAATGTCTGATGATATGCCCGGCCACCATACGGTCTGACGGGCGCGTTGTTTCGTTCGGACAATGCCCTGATGAGAGGCGTGCAGACGCGCTAGAACGTCTTTTCGGGATGCGGTGGGGACAAGGATTTGGATGCCACGCAGAATTAATGGAGTATCGAGGGAAAGTTCGTGGGAGACTTTCATATATGCACGGAATTTTTCCGGTATCTGCTGTTTGCACTGCGGGAAACCGCGTTGTAGGAGGCTATACAATTCCCTGTAGGAGGCATCGGCCAGTGCGGCAGTCCGCAGCATGTCAAGGCTTGGGTCAGTCCAGGCCGGAGCGTCGGCAGGTTGGATGCTGTCATCGATGCGCAGCAGCATTGCGTTGAGATGAGCAGAAGAATCTTCAGCTGGAAGGTCACTTGCGACGGGTCAGTCGGCGGGGGACCGGGAAAAAGCATCCGGGACTTGGTGCGCCTTTCCTTGTCGCCATTCTGTCGTAAATCAGTATGGAGATAGCTTTCGATTAGTCTTTGTAGTCGCGTGTTGTCTGTTTGCGAAATGCAGTACTCATTGAGGATGGGCAAAAGGGGTCTGTGGTCCGTGATGACCTTGAAACAGTGTTGGCCTTGGAGGTACACTCGGCACTTCATTGTTGCCCAAGCAACGGCAAGGCACTCCAGTTCTATAGTTGCGTAATTCTTCTCGGCATCTGATAGGAAGCGCGAGCCGCACTCAATGAGACGCCATTGACCTTCCTGCTCCTGCATCAGTGCGTATCCGAGGCCGTGGAGTCGTGATGCGTCGGTTTGTAGAGAAAGAGGAGCACCATGTTGGTAATGCGCCAGCACGGGGGGCTGCTGGAGTAAGTCTTCAACCTTCTTGAACGCATCGTCATGCGCTGGCAGCCATTAAAACACGTTGTGTGATTTCAAGAGGGGGCGGAGGGGCTCTTTAGCTGCAGCAAGTTCGGGCGAGAAAGCGGAGAGTTGCTCGACCATGCCAAAGAATGAGCGGAGGTCGCTCAAATTTGAGGGAGCGGCAAAGCAGGATATCGCGCTCAGCTTACTTGGGTCAGGCTGGACACCGCTGCTGTTCAGTATGTACCCTACATACTTGATTGATTGCTGTCCAAATTGGAACTTGGTTGGATTGAGTGTTATGCCATGTTCACGGCAGCGCAACAGAATGTTCTCCACGTGAGTGACGTGTGCTGGGAAAGATGCGTCGTGTGCAAGGATATCATCGACGACTTTTGCTGTACGAGGTATGTCTTTTAGTGCTTCGTCTCCACGGCGATTGTATTCATCGCCACTGCTGATGAGCCCATGGACGCTCGCAAGTACTTATACCGTCCCCAGGGTGTGATGAATGTGGTGAGAAGTTGGCTCTCGGCAGCTATTGGGACTTGCCAGTACCCGGATGTAGCGTCAAAGGATGTAAAGAAGCGTGCATTCTGGTTGACAATAGAAATCGCCTCCTTTGGAGTAGTGACGGGATATACCGGCCTTTGAACGTGTTTATTCAGGGCCTGCATGTCCGCCACGATCCGGATGTCTCCGTTAGGCTTCGACGTGACGTGCATGGGGGAGCACCAGTCAGTCGGTTCTGTAACCGGGGCGATAATGCCCTGAGTGACCATCATATCTAATTTTGATTTTGTCTTCTCCCGCCAGGCGAAGGGGAGAGCACGTGCGGCCCGGACGTGGAAGGGTGCGGTGTCTGGATTAATTTGTATGTGCATTGGCGATGTTTTCATAGGTTTAAGAGTGCACTCGGAGTCGAATACGCCAGCGTACTTCTTAAGCAAACTCTCTTTAATGTTGACCACATCAGATGGTGAAGGGTGTTCAGGGACCGCTTTTGTCAATGTGTTAATTGAACCAGTAGGGACTGGGTCTGGGTAGGAGGTTGGCAGTATGCCCAGATCTAAACAAACATACCAGGATAACAGAGTTCCATTTAGATTCTCGAAAACTTTGATGGTTTCTCGTGTTTTGTGCTGCTGAAGCTGGATGTCCCCTTCGAAACTCCCTAAACATTTCATCTCTTTTCCGTTGGCAGCGCGAATTGGGGGACCTTTAAAACGCTTTAGTTCACGCTTAGTAATGCCGAGCTGCTGCGCCTGCGCCCATCCCATACAGGTCGCTTCCGCTCCAGAATCCGGGAGGCAGGTGACCTGTGTTGACTGTAATTGATTCGGGATTGAGATATGGCATTGCACTCTGGGTGCTCGTTTGTCAGAGCGGATAGAATAAATCATGGAGTGAAGCTTTTCTGCCTTACTGTTGTCATTGCGGCGAGGATTCCGGCATACTTTTGCCAGGTGATTTTGAATGCCACAGGCGCGGCATTGTTTACCCCATCCCGGGCACTGTACGGGCCTGTTTGAGCAATGACCCCCACAGCCGGAACAACTGGCTCGCGGCCCCCCATCCGCGTCGTTGGCAATCGATTGGGAAGTGCCATTAACTTTGGGGCTCTGTCTGAGGGCCGAGACAGAGGATGACGTCAGGTGTGCTGTGTCTGCCTTTGTGGACTCGAATGTTTCGCACACATTTACACATTCCTGGAGAGTTGCTACTTTGCGGTCGAGTAGTTTCCGACGCAAGTCAGGGTCATGAACACCTCTGATAATGCTGGTTATGAATATGCTGTCCTTACTACACGGACAGAAATCGCAATTGGTGGCAATGTCGTGTAGAGCGACCAAGAAAGAATGGAACGACTCACCCTCTTGTTGTCTGCGGTCTTGGAAGTCCACGTGGTCGCGTGCAATGTTCCTTTGTGAACGCAGCCATACATGAATTTTGTTGAGAATGGCATTTACATCGAGGGGCGTGGAGATGCTGACGTCAAGTCTGGTCGCCATGGTGACGAGCATGTCGTGTTCCATGAGTGTCCGCAAGGCTGTTACCTGGCGGGCTTGCGGGAAGTCGGATATACCGGAGAGCTCTGCGTAGTCTTGCCATTGCTGTTTCCAAGTAGAAAAAGCAAACAGCGTGATGTTGGTTGAGAGTTTAGGCGGCGGAGTTGCTCCTTTCAATGTTGTTGGGCCTGTTATCGGTGTAGATCATGTCGTGCTGGCGGTTTCTGGTGAGACGGGTTCTATGTCTGGCGTTGACGTGGGCGGTGTGGCGGGCACTGTGACGGCCGGATCTTGTGGTAAAAGGGCCATGCAACGGGCCAAACTTTGACTTTGCTGTCGTTGAGTTTCTTCGAGGCGCTCAAACTGCTAGGAAATATTCGCCTCGGGCTGAGCCTGCAGCTCGCGATCGGCAGCTTGTTGTTGGGACATCTGCTGCAGCATCGACAGAATGTTGTCCATGCCCGGACTTGCCTCTAATGGCGCCTGGTCTTGAGCGGCGTTGCGACGGGATGACTCGCGTGTTGCCATGCTGGAAGCGCTCGACTTTAAAACTCGTTCGTACCGACGATGCAAAGCACGCACTGATGTGACACTGTGTGTAGGTGATTAGAATAATATCCACCAGGGGCGGATACAGGATTTTACATACCTATGTCTCAAATTGGAACCCAATTAGGGGAGGTGCGGAGCACCTCCTTTTCTGGCTGGGGGTGGGGGACCAGGGGGCGAAGCCCCCGGAAGCTCCTGGCTTTTTCTTGATATGTTGACCTCAAATCCTTCTAAATTTGAGCTTTTTCGATACAAAAATCAGGCCAGTGTTATTGGAAATCTATTGACCAATGAAAATTGATATTCCTAGAAAATGGTTTCTCACTACAATGCGATGATACTTACAGGAAGGTCTCCCAAAATGAAAATGTTTGCAGCAATAAGTGCAGCGACCGGTATTCCAATATCAAATTAATATGTAAATACAAAGATACACACACGTATACTATATCATATGCAAGTTGTAAT
>OFHS01005763.1:0-11194 GCA_900245855.1 Calvadosia cruxmelitensis | reverse complement strand
ATCTATCAATTATATCTTTCGGTTTGATTGTTTGACTATGTGGATTGAGTTTAACCCCAGCTCAACACCTCCACGGTGGTTGAAAACTCATTAGGTTAGCTCCTCTTTTTCTATCCAATGTTTAAACTCAAAGCCAATTGGCGACAGTTTTGGCGTTCGTGATTGATTGGTGGGAGTTGTTGTATTGTAACATAGCCAGTGTAAGCAAGCGATCACAAGGTGGCAAAGCTGTGGAAGCTGTGGCCAGTCAGACTGACAAGGAATGGGAGGGATACAATTATAACTAAACAGTGGAGTGGGTGAATGAGGAATCAAAAGCATTCTTGCTGTTATTCATAGGACAAGGCATCCTACATATAAACTAACTGCGACAAGTATGGCTTACCATGCACCAGGATTAATAAGCAAGGTGAGCTACTTTTTGGCTGTGTTCCTAACTAGCTCATGCAAGAATGAATGCTTCTTGGACCTGTAGTTGCCTAATCATCACATGATGATAAGGTTGGTCATAGGTCACATGAGGTATCGACATTGACCTTGTGGATCTATAGCCGTGGCATGTCATGGTTCGCGTTTAACTTTGTAACCAGCAAATTATTCTCAGTAGCTTTCATTCAACACACTATCTTTCTAATTCCTTCATGCAATGTCCCAATACGGGACATCTGCTTTCATTAAATAGTCCATGAAGTGAGGGCTAATGACAATTTTGACATCACCAGACAACGCGGGATCGGAATACACAATTAGCTATACACAAGCAATGCCAACATCGTTAACAGACTTCATACCTGTAAGCAAGAGACCTTCTAACGAGCCACTCTGAACCAGATCTCTTGTTAAGCGCTCCACATACGACATCAGCTGATAGAAAAACATAGAAATTACAATTAAGAAATCTGAGCACAACAAGGCTTGTAATTAATGACAACAAAAGAACTGGAAATATGTTGGTTTGACAAACCTCTTTGTCTGATAAATATTTACACGCAAACCCAACACGATCTTGCAATGCAACTTCTGTTTCTTTCTGCAAAAAAATTTAAATGCCACTCAGTTGTAGCATCTTCTTCTATATTTTAACCCTTGTCCTGCTATTGACGTGTATCCTTAATATTGAAACAAGTCAAAAGTAGCAATTTTCATAAGCCTATAACCAATCAGATAGTTAGTGCCTAGCAATCAACCAATCAGCAGCTGATAAAGCGGTTTCACGTCTTCATTTAACTAGTTTTATTAGCAGGACAAGATTTAATTTGCGATAACCAAACTTATAAACTAATATCTTCTGCATAGAGCCGTCGCAACTTCACATTGGTTTCTACTACAAAGCTATAACAACTTTAGTCACCGATGTGACTAACGAACCGAGCTTAAACGACTCACAAAACAAAATGAAGGTAAAAACAAAACGAATAGAAAGAACACATGGCAATACTACGTGCATGCACTTACATTACTGACCGCTGAAGACAAACATAAAGTTACAGTTCATCATCTAATCTTACGAGAGAACAATCGTACACATATTTTAAACCCTTGTTTCGACTCCAAAGCTTAAACTTACAGTTTATCGATGTACATATTCATAATACAAGATCTTCTTTTCACTACTATTTGTGAGCCATTTCTACTACTCTTTTTATTTATTTTTTTTACTGTTAGTCATAAGAAAATCGGTTAAAATTAAAGCAGCACTAAAATAGAGGAACAGCGCACTAAATTATGAGCACTAAAAAATCATGAACACAGCACTTGAATAATGTGAATTCAGCACCTATTTATATGACTTCAGCATCATTTCACACCACAGTCTGGTAACAGGATTACAGCACCTGAAAATATGAAATAGCGCCCCTGATCGTGAAGGCACTTGAAATTCTATCTGAACAGTAAATAAATGAAATCTAGCACTTTCCTGTTAGCATCAAAAATAAGGAAACCGCTTATCGCACATCGGACGTGTCAAATGTGCCTGCCACCAACTTTTCGTGGGAAATTTGGCGCGCAATTTGTTGGTATAAAATGCGTGCACAAGGAAAATCTAATCTAACCGTTTAGTTGTCATTAATTGAGCTCCAGCCACTGGCTCAAATGGTCCTTTCTGATTGATAATATCTCCCATCTCCTGAGGTATGCATTTTAATTATTCATTCTGATTTGTTGAAATTCAAATTGTCTAATCGTCAGATTTTGGAAGCCAGTGTTGGGCATTTCGTTAGACAAATGCCACAACGAGAGTATTCTCGTCTTTGGCAGCACATGTGTTAAGTGCTCGCGTTGGATTTGAATAACGCAAAACGAAGCCAGGATCTGAGAAAAATGGCAAAAGAGTTATTATAGTTAAGTATTCATGTCAATGGTAATGGAAAATATGATCAAGTGCTCGGCATCAAAGAAATAGAGCGGACTTCATTTTTCAGGTGCTAAATCAGCATAATTTGGTGTTGGAGATTAATACCACTGGAACATACGATTTAGTGCGGAAAACCTCTATTTTGGTGCAGGGAATTAATTTTTAGGTGCTCTGAATTAGAATTAAGTGCTGTTCATTACTTGTGCTGCTTTCATATATTTAGGTGCGGAAGGCATATATTTTAGTGCGCCATTCACATTTTTTAGTGCTGAAGCCCGCTTTTTTTAGTGCTGCGTTAATTTGAAGCCTAAGAAAATCGTGAGATGGTGTGGCTTTGCTTAATTATTCGCGAAGATATTAGGAGTTGAAATAGAATCATAACAAACTACTGGTAAATCCCACACGCATTCTTCTTGTCATCTCCAGTGGTGCACCGTAACCAGTGAAAACAGCTGGATACCAGGAAACATCCCCAACAAAAAGGGTGGACGACACAATGTAAATCAAAAAAGGCAATAAGCCAAATATCCCACCAGGACACCATGGAAATCGTTTTCTTTGCTTGTGAGAAATGCAAATGCCGCACGCAAATACGGACTTTTCAGCTAAAACAGAAAAAAAGAATAATTGAATGGAAACAAACAATCTGAAGAATGACACGGGGTCACATCTTGATAAGCAAGAAATGAAAGGCAAATCAAATTATCAGTCACCTGATTGCTAAGCGATGCGCACATGCTGCGCCACATGCTCTCGTTAGGAGAGAAACCAGACAACGCCATGGCAACCGCATTTAAAACCGGATCTAAAAACAAGGCAAGATAAAATCATCCACTAGATTTTCCAGAAGCAAGGAAGAGAAGCATCAGCCATCAACCCACCACTTTGGCATAAGTTAACTCCTGTACTTCTCATAAAACTATTTAAATGAAGACTTGAAGTCGCTTCACCAATTGCTGATTGGTTGCTTGCTGAGGACTAACTATCTGATTGGTTATGTGTTGCTACTTTTGACTTGCTTCGAAAAAGTGTATACACGTCAATAGCAGGACAACGGTTAAAAGTCGTGATCCAACAAAAGCAAGAAAATTTTACTTTAGTTTCATGTAATCTGATTGGTTGAGAGGTATGATTGGAAATATAAACAAAACACCTGTTGTTGTTCTTCTTCTTCCCCAGATAACGAAATTTAGCCCTTGTCCTGCTATTGACGGGTATACACGTTTTGAAACAGGTCAAAAGTAGCAACACATAACCAATCCGATAGTTAGTCCTTAGCAAGCAACCAATTAGCAATTGGTAAAGCGACTTCAAGTCTTCATTTAAATAGTTTTACCAGCAGGACAGGGGTTAGAATGTCTCTTAGGATTGAATAAAACATTGTGCAATGAGAAATCTCTTAAAAACCAAACGTTCGCTTCTCTCTGATTGGTTTACCTCATTCGACTGACGATTTTTGAAAGAAAGCTGAAGATTTTGGGAAAATGACTCTTGAATCAGAAACATGAATATGTAATTGTTTATTTAGTCAACGAAATAGCTGACGTAACCCTTTAGTCTAACATAAACCTAGTAACTAGACAGTGGCACCTGCTTTACGCACTCTGCTTGTCAACAGTCTGCAAATGTTGGAAATGATTGATTGATTGATTGATTGATAGGAGTATATTTCAGACATATAAATGATGCATATAAAAGTAACAAGTAGAAATTACATGCTTTGTTACAATTTACAAATATGTTACGAACGCTCGTTTCTTGATGCCTATGAATTACATTAATTAGTTTTACTTATTTTACTAGTTCACGGACAGTGTTATGAGTAATTAATTATTAATTAATCCCATAATACTAAACACGCTATGTTGTCTGTCTGTCGGTCTGTCTGTCTGTGTGTCTGTAAGTGCCCTCGAAACGCGTCCTCCGCTGAGCTCTTCTCCGCCGAGATCTTTACTTTTCCACACTTCCCTTTTACAAAAGTCACAATAGGAAGGCCGTCTTCTCTGAATGGGAGCAATCGCATGCTCTCCTTCTCGACAGCGGCGTAGCTTTTCGCGTTTAAAATTGACGTTTTCATCGCAGCTTCGCCATTTTGCTGTGTTTCTTCGCCATTTATTATTGCTGCGTGCACGGAACAATAGTTTTGTCCTCACGTGATCAAACTGCGAGACCGAAAGATGTCACCCTGGCTTCCGGTACGTCACGTTTTGGCGCCTGATCGTTTTGACGCCAAGACGTTTGGGCGCTGGCTAATCAGTACGGAAAGCTTAGGACAAGTTAATTATAAATACAATACTGTGTAGTGGACATTACCTGCTACGAGGCAAAATAGAGAGCGAGAGAGAGAAAAGGCGGGCGAAGCCCGCCGTATAGGTGCGTTATCATTCGTCCATCTTATTCACCCTCTGCCTGATAGACTGAGATGCATTATGCTGAGTCCTGCCGTTGGCCCCGGCGGCGTAGCCGCTAGTTATTAATGATTGTGCTATGTAGATTGTAGAAGTCAGAGAAATCACTGATAGAGAGATCACACATATCTTGTGCAAAGTGATGATTATGATGATGTAATTTATTTTCATTCTCGTATTCTACTACATACAATATCAGGGATAATAAGCATGCAGTTACCTAAAAGATATGTTTTACAGAATCCCGAGATAAGTCCATTAAAGTAAGATAAAAACGTAAACTGCGAATAAATATGTGATTAGAATAAAATATACTGAAGTTAAAACATAATATCGGCAAAGGGCATGCTAGGGTACTAACATATCCAATGATTTTATAAAAATTTCGTAAGATCCATTTTTCTGATTCTTGACGTGAATTGAATCATGGATCTATTCATTCAACCTATTCACATAGAGTTCTTCCTTGCGTCACATTATCAACCTAAAATTAGTTGCATCATTAATTATTAACAGTAACATATTCCCAACAGGTAGTACAGTGAAACCTGTCTATAACGGTCAATTTTGGGACCTAAGGAAAATGACCTTTATAGACAGGTGGCCTTTCTGTCCAGGTTGATTTCTACAGAAAATGTCATTTTGGAGTTATGAAGACTGGTCTTTATACACAGGTGGCTGCTCTATAGAGGTGGCCGCAAATACAGGTTTAACTGTAAATACACGGACTTTGTATGGTGAAAATTTTGAAATCACATATCGATTTTTCATGTATTTGAAGTACTAGACCATGTCAAATCACCATTCAAGATAAAACGATACTCATAAATTAGAAAGAACATTAACAAGCCAACAACCTTTCTAAAAATAAACAGAAATACACCTTACAAAAAGAAAAAAAGAAGAACTATGAGATCTTACCAAAAATCTGGTGCTGTGTGCCATCGAGCACAGTGGACTGCGGAAACAGATTCCCGCCACTCAATATGTTGATAGCCATATGAATGTTATTGTTGAACAAAGCTAATGATGCGGCACGCTCAATCTCGCCCTCTTCAATCAATCTTTAAATAAAAATAACAACAGAATATTTATGATGTTTGCTCATCCACGTATACCCTTCTGGAGATGCAATTGAATCAAGAACTATCCATCAAGAAGTGATCTCAAACAAAACTAAAAGCTACATTGAATATTGCATCAGATTATTTGAGGATCATATGATGATGACCACGATGATGTTGATGTTTGTTTGTTTTCTTTTATTACCAATATACCTTAATACAGGTGTGTGGTAAGTACATACAAGATGTTGTTACAAGTACAAGTTAGTTCAAGGTCGCAAGACCATATAGAACAATATTTACAAAAGGTATTAATAAAGTAATAATATTACAAGATCATAAGTGCATATATTTCTGAAAAAGGTTATTCCTTTGCATTTCGTAAACTAAACGATTTCTTTAGATAAATTCCAAGATGGTTATAGAGTTTCATACAATCATGGTTAAAGAGTAAGTTTAGTTTTTCTAGAGACGTTATATATCAAAATTTAGGAATAATCAGTTCAACATTAGCATAAAATTGTTTACGATGTTCTTTATTAAAGGAACAAAAAAATAGAAAATGAATTTCATCATCTATCTCTCCTCTGTCACAGTACAAACACAGTCGCTCTTCGAGCAACTCTCATTTGTATCTTCCTGTTTGAATCCTTAAATTGTGAGAACTGGTTCTTAATTTGGTAATAGCGTTTCGAGAGATTACATCACTTATTTTTAGGATGATGATGATGATGATGATGATGATGATGATGATGATGATAACGACATTCTGCCCCGTTACGGGAAGAGAGCAGAGTCGTGCAAATATAACCATTATCTGCAGCACACTATTACAAAGGCCAATCTTTTTCTGTCTACCGTAATACCATTACGGGTTCACATGGTCACAGAGTCTTGCATTGGGACAAAGCTAGTTAGACTACACAATATAATTCAAAGCAACTCACTTGTTAAGGAGTTCATCATTGGATGCTAGCCCTTTCGGATCCCATCCACATAGCCGCAAAGAAAGTTTCCTGAAAAATTTACAAATCAGAATCTAGTCAATAACAATGGAATAGCAACTGACAAACTAGAGCTTTTCCAAACAATCTTAAATTGAATTGAGACGTATGACACCGTCAGGGTCTGCTGTTGTCCGATAAAAGAGACTCGGGTTTGTAGGCCATTTCGTGAGATCTGAGCCCTATGCCCGCCAGTCACTCCACGACGTCATTACCTGGAAGCCGACCGAGATATGCCGCCAAGGACATAGCAGGGTGGTATTGTATGGTGATGTATTGGATGTTGTTTTGTCATTGTTTGGTGTTACTTTGTCAGCCGCGTCTGACCGTGATTTATGGCGTAGCTTATGTAGTAAGTGCATTAAGAGGAAGAGGGACGGCCTCTTCATGTATAGGACTGTGTAGCGAAATGTTAGGTCTGTGTCCTCGTCAGACGGCATTGAACGACGAACATTGTTCTCTAGTCTGAAAGTGTTCCTGTATATTGTTCGATTTGTTCCTGTGTAATTGTTCGGTTTTTCTTCCCGTTCTTTGTTGTATTCCCAGTTTTGTGATGTAATTCTTTTATGCATGTAAGTCCGTGTGAATGTTACAGACAGTGGAGTTGTAGTTCGTCCTCTGCTGTGTTGAGTGCAATACAAAATCCCTTTTACTACATTGCGTCTTCGTCGCTGCGTCCAACGAAAATCGTAGCACTACAACCGTCTATAATATTATTATTAAACAATCTTCAGCCAACAAACAAACCTAGATTCAGAAAAGGGACGATTTGCTAGATTATATCTAACAGTTAGTCGGCTTAAATCTACTGACATGTGGCTTCTATAAGAAATGATAGTATTAGTTGTTTCATTAAAGACGAAGACAGTTTTGCTGGAGGAAATAAATGTCAAAATACGAATATTTCCTAAGCATATAAAATGAAACCTGTGTTAATATCACCTTGGATAACTAAACTTGTAAAGAGACAAACCCTATCTTGACCCAGTCTTGTAAAGAGACAAACCCTACAAATTCGTCAACGAATATCAGTTTGTAGGCACGAAGAGACATCAATCAAAACCAATACCTCTCTTACCGTTTCTCGCCTTGAAAAGCGGCAGTGACCAAATAATTATCTCGGACTCTTTCTTCAAACTGTCCACTGGAGTCATTCGCTAAAAATAAGATAAATATAGCACTGGATAAACATTGTATGTACAGTCAAATCTGTATTAGCGACCACCTCTATAGAGCAGCCACTTCTGTATAAAGGCCACTCTTCGTAACCCCAAAATGATACTTGGACAGAAATGCCACTTGTCTATAAACGTCATTTCTCTCAGGTCCAAGAGGTGACCTTTTAAGACAGGTTTCATTGTGCCATGCATTTGGGAATGCCTGTGAGGTACAAGGTCAACCTTTTAAAAGATAATGGAACTTTACGTACCAGTAGGATTCTTAATGAGCTTGCACATCAAGGTCTCTGGGTGAGTAACTTGGCAGGGACCCAATGCACATCAAGCTATATTCTTATTAATATAGATTACTTCCAGCGATATCAAACGTGCCACATTCATACACTATACAGAGCAACGTCGTTAATATTATTATTGTTTTAATATATTAAAACGATATTAATATTAATTTTTAATGTAGCTAAATGTAATTTAGATGAGGTTAAAATCACACCATTGTTCATCGTAGCAATGCAATTAGAGTCCAGGCTAGCCTCGCTTCTCTTCTAAGAGGGTCATTAGACCATAGTGACCTTTGAGCAGTATCGGAATCATGCGTGTGGTTACGATAGTGTAGAATGATAGAGCAGTCCTTCATTCTTGCTGTAGCCTGCTAGCCTGCTAGTCAGTTTTTGCTCACAAGAATTCCAAAGCTACCCACCAACGCACACGTGCACGATGCCTCGTCAGACTCGCAATAGTCAGGATACGATGACTTTCCCACCCTGCCTCTCCCCAAGAACTTGGTAAGTTACCTTAGGAATTCCACTGACTTAGCAGTGTGACTGGTGCTTGGTTATGGTGACAGGTTCTGCTATCTCAACTGCTACCATCTGCAAGTAAATAACTTCCACCAAACCAAGCACCAATGCCAAATAACTTATCAATGGTGATGAGTTTAATAAGTCAAAAATTGTGATAATAGGGATATTAAGCAATTTAAAATAGTTGATTGAAACAGAGCTTCGTTATCAAAGTAGAGAGATATTAAGCGGGTCGTGGTATTAACAGGCTTATTATGTATTGCGTTTGGAAACAGTAGTACATAAAACACAAACAGAATTATTATTTAATGATTATCATTCAAAATTGTTTTAATGATAATTTAGATGGAAATTTTTAATATTTACCTTGGTCTTTCTCTTTAGTTTGTTTAAATCGATACGGTCGAGCTGGCAGCACAAAACAACACAGAGACAGTTAAATTAGCATGGCTCATTTCTATATTTTTTAACATCTATAAAAATATTTAAAGTCAATGGCGTTTAATAACATTATGGTTTATAAAATCACCATGTACGCATGTATGTATGTATGTATGTATGTATGTATGTATGACTTTATTCCGAAAATCCATTAAGTTAAAAGTAACTTTTTTTCACGGAGCAGAATTAAATAACATAATATAGGCAAACTAATTAATATTCTATTATACAGCAATAAAATATTGTGAAAATTATAGTACATTACTTACAATATGTTGTTTGCAATCAAGTTCAAAATTGGCAATATTTACAGATTTTTTGAGCTGGCAGGGTAGTGCATTCCAAACCCTGACACCAGTAGACTGAAAGGAATGCAGATGTTTTTTAAGCACTCTAACGCAACCAGATGAAGCAGCACGGGTGCTTCTTTCATAATTTCGGTCAAAATTTTCACTAAGGTAGGATGGTGCCCCATCATTTGCAATTTTCCACATCCAGACACATTGCAAAACTAAAACTAACCAATTACGAAATCAAATCTTTGTGTTCCTGTAGTGGCTGACATGTGGTCAGTGTGAACACGATGTTGTCATTGTATCGTCACATGCTCATTTTCTAGCTGTGTCATAATATTATTGTAAATACCCTTTTTGTGATATGTACTTTGTTGTGGTACAATTATGATTATGTAAGCAGCATTAAAAGTAGTCAAATTACAGTGACAAAGGAACGAAGTATGCTGTGTTCGTCCTTCGCATAAAATGTTTAAACATTTAACGATTACATGACATATTCTGTGACGTTGTTGATTATGTAGCGTCATCTAATTCATGCAATGCCAGCCGCTTGTAACGTGATCATCGTAATATTATACTGTAGTTAGTTTTGTGCGGTTTCAAATATGATTTATCCAATATGCAGCAGAATTTTTTCTAAATATGGCAGATGGAATAATTGGACAACGCTATTCTCCCCATCAGAATTCTCTGGTAGACAAATGATCAGCCAGAAATCCTACCAGTTATGTTGACATCTCCGCTCAGTATTGACTTGATGCCATAAAATGTTTTCACTTTCCTCGATTCTAGGTGACAAAAATTTTCAAAAATATCAACATCATTCAGTCAAAACATGCATCTGAGAATAATTGGCAAAGATTTACTCTGATCCAAAATATTTTTAAATTGTAAAGTACTGACAGTCTGCAAGGTTTACTCTGAGAGGAGTAGTCTGAGCACATTACTCCAAATATTTCGAGTTCTTGCAGATTATATATATTTCTCTTAACACAACGTCATCAGTCTGTGCCAATGTACTTTGCTATTTTAAACAATGTACACTTGTCTATGAGAATGTGCTTTGCTACCGTGATAAATGTAAGCTCATATTGGATAGCGTCAATAACTAGTTCTAGTTTAACACGCAAAGCCTATGTTCGTTTGTTTGTTTCAGCAAATTATGAAAACGGCAAATACTGGCTACAATGTGTAGCACCTACGTCAAGCCTCAAATAGGAACTACAATGAAGTCTCCAAGAAACCATGCATGCGTGGATACCACATCACAAATAAGCATAGTAAAATGAGTTCAGTGAACAGTCGATAGATAGCCAACATTGCATAACTCCAAAATTTTCTAAACAAATAGCAAATATTACGTGAGGTCCCTTGCTGCTTCTGTAATAAACAGCAAGGTTGTATTTTTTAAGCGGTTCATTAGCGTGATACTTTCTTTTATCATTGTAGCATAGCCTTTTACTGTATATATCCCTATTGTAAATCTTTATAACTATACCGTAATAATTATACCCCTAATTTAGAACTTTCTTTATGGCACCAACCTCGTCATTCTGTAAAACATGCCCCTGTTGGCAACTGAGCGCTACTTAGCTAAATAAATAAATAAATAAATTGATAAACAAAATAAATTGATAAATAAAT